>CM064911.1:44352744-44457744 GCA_032727855.1 Quercus ilex subsp. ballota
AAAACACTTAATATCACGATTACGAGTTTGGGATTCATTTTTACCTTTGTTGACATTGGGAGCTTCATCTCTCCTTTTTGGTGGTTCGGTTTTGGACTTGAAAACAACTCCTTCGTCTTTCCTCCCATTTGACCTCCATGAAGTAGAGGAGCCCGGATTTTGAAATGACCGAGTTCCTTTCCTTTTAAGCTGTCGTTCCACCTTTATTGCCATGTGCACCATGTCCTCCAACTCCACGTAGTGCTGCAACTCCACCACGTTTGCAATGTCCCGATTCATCCCATTCAGAAATCTCGCCATAGTAGCTTCTCTATCCTCCTCTACATTAGCCCGAATCATGGCAATCTCCATCTCCTCGTGATAGTCATCCACGCTCTTATAGCCTTGAGTAAGACTCTGTAATTTCAGATACAAGTCCCTATAGTAGTGACTGGGGACAAACCGCCTCCTCATGGTGGCCTTCATTTCCTCCCATGTCTCAATAGGCCTCTCATAGTTTCTCCTTCTGTTCATCACAAGTTGATCCCACCATATAATAGCATAATCAGTAAACTCAATCACAGCTAGTTTTACCTTTTTCTCCTCGGAGTAGTTGTGGCACTCAAAGATGAACCCCACCTTCTTCTCCCACTCCAAGTACACTTCTGGATCATTTTTCCCTTGGAATGATGGTATCTTCATTTTGATGTTTCCTAGGCTTCTATCAGTCCCATCTTGCCATCTTGGATCTCTTCGAAAACCTCTACCACGCCTTTCTCCCCTTGGCGCAAACCTGCCCTCATTGTTCAATGAAGCTTGATCCTCTTCATCTTCAAACTCATCGTCATGGTAGTCATCAGAATCATCCACACGCACACGTCTTTCTTGCCTTCTAGCATTAGGGGCTCTTTGGGGACGCTCCTCACGCAAAGAAGCAATAACAGCGTCTTGCCTATCCATCCGATCCCGAATATCATTAAACACCACGTTCATACGTTCAAATTGTTGTTGCATAGCCTGCAACATGATGGATGACTCCTCCCTTCCTCTATTTAATGCTTCACCCTTGGAAGACATAATTTTGAAACTACCAAAAAAAAAAAAAATGTTAGAAATAATTCCTCACAACACTCCCTCACGTGTTTACACTCAAATTATGTCACTCACACTCGTGTTTCACTCTTAAATTGGCTTTTTCCCGATATTAGTCTCACACTCTCTTGCCTTTTTCCACTCGTAGCTTCTCCTTTTCAGTTCTGCTTAAACTAATAAACTTGATCAAGAAATTCAACTTGTAGTATTTAAACTAATACCAATGACAAGAAAATATGACAGAAACACTAAATCAAAGGAATAGGACAAAAGAAAATAATATTTTGGTCTGAGGGAATTGAAACTACAAACAATTTTTTTTTTTTCTATTTCTTTTCTGTAGTCTCTTCTTTTTCTTTTTTCTTTTTTTTTTCAAGCTCTTTTTTTTTTCTTTCTTATTTTTTTGGAAGCTAGGTGCACAATTTTAACCTAGTGCATGTCATAAAATAAGAACAAGGAATAAAGAACACAAAAGGAACAAGATAGGATGATAACAGGAAACAAATGATAAAGGGATAGTAAAACTGATTTTAGAACCTGTGCTCTGATACCAAATGATGTGAACCTCAATCGACATGCTTTGAGACCCAACAAAAATATTGGAATACTTGCCCAAGAAAGCTAAAATTCAGATTTTTGATAGAAAACCCTGACCCAACGTTTATAATCGAAACACGAACCAAAGGTATAAGTGTAACACCTTGACCCAATGATTATAATTGAATCATGAACCAAAGGTATAAAGTTTGAACGCCATAAGAAAGAATCCCTGATAAGTTCACAGTTCTTGAAGAACCAAAAGAAGAGCAAAGCCTCACATTTTCTGATTTTTTTTCAATAATCTCTTATTACAATGAGTGCATGCTATTTATAAGGCATGACTGAAAATAGAAAAATATAAAAAACGTACTAAATAATAAAACCCTAAATAAAAGTTGATTTGGTCTGAAAATAGCATATCTCAAATAGGAAAAATAGCTAAAAACGTTCTAAATAATAAAAGCCTAAAATCAAGGTAGATCTGGTCCAAAAATAGATGCTCCAGACTAGGAAAAATATCTATTAACTGATATGGAGCTGGAAAATCAATCAGTCATTAATCCACGCCATAAATCACGCCCAATTAAGCCAAATCAGCCCTCAATAGATTGGATTAAATTTATTACGCCTTCATCTTTCTTTGGGCTAAGCTTGGAATGTCCAGTGTTAGAATCAACCCAAATCTCTTGAATCAGCCCATTAAGTGCTTCTTTGATCTTCTTGGATCTTGCTTTAGTAATAGGCCCAACTGGAACATGCAATGGATCCTTGAATGCTTGTTGATTCTCATCAATATCTCTTCCAAGTGAAACACTTTTTTCCTTGGTGAAACTTCTAGTCCAGTTGGATTAATGAGGAGTGGAGTGTGGATTGAAGAAACACAATGCAAA
Organism: Quercus ilex subsp. ballota; assembly: GCA_032727855.1. Taxonomy (NCBI): domain Eukaryota; kingdom Viridiplantae; phylum Streptophyta; class Magnoliopsida; order Fagales; family Fagaceae; genus Quercus; species Quercus ilex. The sequence continues at coordinate 44,355,246 of CM064911.1, forward strand.
TGAGTAACCCGGGAGCTTGGAAGCTAAAGAAACTAGTTGCTTGGCGCCATGCCTATGTTTAACCTCTCCCAAATAGAATGTCCATCTTCAAAGTGCTTGCTCCAAGTGAATTTAGGACCAACGAATTCTAGGTCCATGAAACCACATTCGTCAATAATGTCTCTAAAGCTTTGCATCTGATTATAGCTTCTTAATGCACCTCCCAATGTTTCTTCTTACTTTGTTATCTCATTAAAGTCCCCAGCACAAAGTCAAGGTATATTTGATCTGGAATTCAGACTTCTCAATTTGTTCCAAGCCTCGTGTCTCTTGTGAGTTTCTGGTTCGCCATAGAAACTTGTAAAACATCACTCTATATCCAAATTCTTATCAATTGTGGTATTTATGAAATACCTCTACGAATCCTCTACTGTAAAATTTACTGTCTTTCTAGAAAAGCACCAAGTCCCCACCCCTACTTCCTCTTGGCACCTCCCACTTGTGATCAAAATTTATGTTATGAAGAATAGGTCTAGCCTTGCTTCATCTATCCATGTTTTGGCTATAAACACAACAGACGAATCTTTTGCCCGGATCAAATCCCCAAGCTCTTTTCCTATACATTGGTTCTCAGCTCACGATAGTTCCTGACTAAGAGACTCATTGTGCTTGGCAGGGCTGGTGACCAACCTCTACCAATATATTTATAACAATACCATCTTCCTGAGAAACCAGATGCTTCTTATTTGATGATTCAAGAAAACTCTCACTAGAATCGTGTGTTCTTTTGCCCAAACCTGATGAGCAAACATTGGTTACAGCACCCTCAGAAGGATTACTTGTTACTGTGTCCATGTCCTGCTTGGAGTTTTGAAAGTCGAGGTAAAGGTATTTGGAATATCCTTTAGAGAAGACTTGGCTTGAGGGAGTCCTAGTGTCACAAGACTATGATCAGAATAAGGCTAATAGGACTTTACAACATCATCTTTTTTTGGGATTTAGATCCTCTAGATTTTTTAGGGTACTCTACCAAATCAATTTTCTTAAATTTTAACCGTTCTTTAATGATTTAATGGTCTGAATTTTGTTATGTCATCATTCTACTAACAATAATCTTAATTGTTTTGTTTGCAACATTATTTTATTATTTTAAGAGTATTGTTAGTGGAATACTGATATGGCAAAATTTAAACATTTAAATCATAAAAGAGTGATTAGAATTTAAGGAAATCTATTAGTAGAGTACCCTAAGAAATTTAGAAGATCTGAATCCTTTTTTGTGGTGGTCACGTGGGAATCCAATCCACTCACAAAATTTTGGTTATCCAATATCTGAAGATCTTGATCAATCTCCACTATTTCCTCAACAATTAATTCCCCCTGATTTTCTGCTACTGAGTAATTTGAAGGAATAAAATCTAGAGTTGTCTCGGCAAGGGAGGCATTTACTTCCTAAAATAAATCCCTTCCGTTATCATCAGTTTTTTTTTTTTTTTTTTTTTTTTTTTTTTTTTTTTTTAAATTCAAAAAATTACAATCGTTAATGCCTTCCCCAAAATCTTCAGTTTCCATATCTGAACTATCCACCGCTGTAGAAGCCACCTTCTCAACTCTGATCGCTGAAGCATCAACCTCCTTCGAATAATTAACTTGCATGCATCAACCTCCTTCGAATAATTAACCTGCAAGTGCACCGGATCTCTCTCGTAATATCTAGGTACGAATATTACACTCTTGCCTGTTGACTGATAGGGCAGAGCACGAAGGTTTGGACCGAATTGTTGTTGCGCCTCTGTAAGAGTACCTTTACTTTGGATCCACAAATCACAGTTCTTATTATTGTGATCAAGGCAACCACACTAGTAACAAATATTAGGTAAGCGCTCATACTTAAAGCTAATCCAAGCCTTCTCTCCACTCTCCAAAGTGATTACTCTTTCTCGACATAATGGTAGAGAAATATCAACTATCACTCTAACCCGAATGAAATATCCTCCATCATCATCCACTGCCCCTATGGATCGACTAACTTCCCCGATTGTTTCACATATGCTCTAAGCAAACTTCCTTGTCATGTATCTTATTGGTATATCATAGACCTGCACCCAAAAGGCAGCCTGTGTGAACGCAAGCTCACGTATAGGATTATCACTCTCATCTCTCTCCAAAACTACCAAATGTTTGTCAAAGCTCCAGAGTTGGTTAGAGATAATTTTGTCCTCATCTTTTGAATTGTCGAGAACAAAATGAGCTAAATGGTCTCCAAGATGACGAATCTTAAATCCATTTGATGACCTCCAAATCTGTCTAAAAGTTCTCGCTACCGCCTCTCTGTTTAGAAAACGAGAGGTAAGGAATTTTGCTGCTACCATGAACTCTCTAGACCTCTGTAGCTTCTATAATGAGAATCCTGAACTTTCCTTCTCAAAATGATTAAGATTGTCCTTAAATTATTCTGCTATTTAGTTTGCACACACCTTGGAAGGATTTAATTTATAACAATAATTGTAGCACTAAGCAATATTGCGCGGAGAACAACATTAGGATTTTATGTCATTCAAGAATATGAAAAGATATACTAATATTCAAAACTAAATTAACAAATTCAAATTCAAACTAACGTATATTCACTATTAACAAATAATAATAAAAATACAATACAAAAAAATAAATAAATGTTTCTAATACATTTCTATTAATTTATTCATTTTAAAATATGGAATTTGAGGTTTTTTTTTTTTTTTTTTTTAAATTCTAAAAATGATATATAATTTATTTTGCATTAAATTTTGCAGAAATTTTACTTTATTTATATAATAATAAAGAGTCTACTTAGAAAACCACCTTCCATTTTTTTTTTTTAGAATACTAAGTATTTTTAACACACACACGGGAAGAGAGGAGAATTTTTTTAAAAAAAACTTACAGTAGTGTATATCCAAAATGACATAACTCTTGGATATACAGCATAAGGTTTAAACATCTTTTAACAATATTTACGACTGAAAAGTCATATACTATATAGTTGAATTTTCCATAATCTACTAATTACATAAATGTTATACATTATCTCATTATATGTCTAATATTATATCATCAGAAGCGGACGTTATAGGTTGAAACTCTTTAAAACATATATATATATATATATATATATATAGTGTTGACAAATAAAAATTAAAATATAATAGGCAAACCTAAACAAAAGTTTGTAACTACTGAACCTCAAGCCCTTAATTGCTCAACTTTATGTTTTACAACTAGTTTCAAACATGCACAATGCATAGGAAAGTTTGACAATACATATTTGTTTCCTAAGTATTAACATCATATTCTATATATATTAGATTATAAGTATATAAAAATATGAAGTTAATTTTACTTACTCTGTTACGTATCAAAATTCCAGAAGTCAAAATTTCAATTAAGATTATAATTTCGTTACTAATATTTGAAAAAAAAAATTAAGGAAATAATTTCATTATTTAATCTAACTTATTTTAATTAATTATATATATATATATATATATATATATTGGCATGTTGGACGAAATATTCAATTTTATACAATAAACATTATGTCTTGTAATTTGCAAAGCACCAAGTGATTGGCCTTGCCCTTTTGATTATATATATATATATATATATATATATATATATATATATTCCTTATAAATGGTAGATGTTCCCTTTACCCTTTATTTTGACCCTTTGTTATAGAAAAAAAAAATAAAAAACTTTGCTGTTGACAGTTGAATGAGGTTTTTCCTGAACTTTTTTTTTCATCAGCTAAAAATTACACCATCATTAGTTCATTACAACCAACAGATTTGTATCTATATCTATGATTATTTTCTCATTCTCTCTATCTCTCTTTCTCCCTACTATGTTTTTCCAACTTTTCTCTCTATTTGATCAAGTAGTTTGATAGATGCTTTGTAGATTTCTAAAGTCCAAAAAGTCTTTTATTGTTTGCTCCAATTCCAAGAGAGTGAGCACGAGTATGGTTAACAAGCCATACACTTCAAAAGTAAAAACTTATATCAGCTACTATTTTTTTTTTGGACAAAATTTAGCGACAAAATTGGTTATAGCCTAATGCTACAATCTTACTCAATATCTTTTTATTCGATGTGAATTTTGAAAAATCCACCATTAAATTACATCTTCTTCTTATATTCTCTATACTTGCAAAATTTTCTATAAGATTAAAGATTAATAGCTATGTCATTAATAAAATGTTTAAGAATCTATTTAGGATCTGCTTATTTTACTGAAATTGAAAACTTTTTGCTGAATGTACTGTAAATAAAAGTAAAAGTTAGCTGAAATAGTACAGTGAGACTCATGAATAGTACCAAAAAGTGTAGTGAGATCCATGAATAGTAGCAAAAATAAGCTAAATAGTAAAATAACCTGACTTTTTAATTTAGAGCCAAACGCACACTAAATTGCAAGATTTTGTAGTATAAAATTATTCATAAAATGTAAGTTTATAGATTATATAATAAATAATATCCGATTAACACAAAATTTGATAAGTGTATTAAGAGTGTAAAGAACATGCAATCCAACAATTAAATTTTCAAAATATATAATAATTTTTATATTATTAAGTAAGATTGTAGCTTTAGGCTATAATCAATTTTGTAACTGAACTTTATCCTTTTTTTTTTTTTTTTTCTCTTAGGGTTTGTTTGGATACTGCTTATTTTGCTGAAAACTGAAACTTATTACTGAAAACACTATAGCAAAATAATTTTTAAAAGGCAAAACATTGTTGCTCCGTTTTTCACAAGTTGCTTGGTCCATGAATAGTACCATGGGACTAGCAAAAAAAAAAGAAGCAAAATGCACAAACATTTGTTGGCAAACACACGCTTAGTGTGTGTTTGGAAAAAATTAAAAAGTTAGCTTATTTTTGCTACTATTCATAAGTCCCATTGCATTTTTTGAGATTATTCATGGGTTCCACTAAACTATTTCAACTAACTTTTATCTTTATGTACAGTACTTTCGGCAAAAAATGTTTTCAGTTTTAGTAGAATAAGCAAATCACAAACAGTCCTTTAGTTTCACATTTAATCCCAATCCTACTCTTAGGTTTGTTATTATTCTTCTTTATCATATATTTTTTCTTTAATTAATATTACATATAAATATAATAAGTTATCATTAATTTGACAAAAAAAAAAAGTATGATTAGTTATTTAATTATATTTGTTTATGTATTCAATGGTCATTGTCTTACCAATCTTTAGACTATTGTACAATATAGTTATATTGTTATTACATTATAGGCGTAAATGTACTTTTAGTCCCTACATTTTATTTTTTCCACTTTTAGTCCCTAAAACCAATTTACGTGTGTCATTCTCATCCTTTTCGTCAGTCAACCGACGGAAATAGCTGAGGTGGCAGCCGGAGCAATTAAAATATTATAAAAATGCCACATCACCATGACACATCATCATATAAATTTAAAATTTTAATTTATTAATTTTAACTAAATAAAAAAATAAAAACATAATTAAAAACAATAAAATCAAACCCAAACCCAGAAAATCAAACCAAGAACATGAAATTTATACCCACCAACAGCAACCCACAACCACCGAAATTTATACCCATCATCGAATCAACACCACACACCATCGAAACATCAAAACCAACTAAGAACCACAACCTATTCAGACCCACAACCGATTCAAACCCAAGCCTTAAAACCGATTCAACCCACAGCGGCAAACTCCGGCGATCAAAAGCCACAACCCACAACAAGTGAACCCCAGTGAGCAAAAGCCACAACCGACAACAACAAACCCAGGTGAGTAAAAGGTCGTCTTCAAACTATGTCATCGCCGTCGTCGCCTTCAAGATCTACCATTGCCACCGTCGCATTCAAGCACTGCCATCGCTGCCATCGCCTTCAAGCTCTGCCACTGTCGCTGTCATCTTCAAGCTCTGCCGTTGCCTTCAAGCTTCGCCATCGAGTGAGATAGCTCAACTCTCATCCTTAGAGACCGTGCTCCGAACCCACCAAAACGAAGAAGAATCCGACGCCGGCAATTTTCAAGCTCGGTCGAAAGAAGCGCTGGCTAGATCCGAAGCCGAGTATAATAAACCCAGAACGAATACCCAAACCCAGAAAATCAAACCCGAAAATCAAATACCCAAACCCAAAAAATGAAACCAGAAAAAAAAAAAAAAAAATCAATGAGCCGAGTTTGATTCAATGAAGCGTTGATTTTGTTGTACAGGTTTTGTTGTTGATTGTTTGAAATAAACTGGTTTGATTTTGTTTGAGTTTTTGGGTTTTTGAGTTTTTGGGATTTTGAGTTTGAATTTGAGGTTTGGCTGGGTTTGATTCAATGAGCTGAGTTTGAGGTTTCTGGGTTGATTTTGAGTTTGATTGTTTGAAATAAACTGGGTTTTGTTCTTGGGTTTGTGTTATTGTGTTCATAGGCATTTGATTTTATTGTTTTTAATTCTGAATTCGTGTTCTTGGTTTGATTTTCTGGGTTGGGGATTGATTTTATTGTTTTTAGTTATGTTTTTATTTTTTTTAATCTAGTTAAAATTAATAAATTAATTTTTAAAATTTTTATGCTGATGTGTCATGGTGATGTAACATTTTTTATAATATTTTAATTGCTCCGGCTGTCACCTCAGTTATTTCCGTCGGTTGACTGACAGAGTAGACGAAAATGACACGCATAAATTGGTTTTAAGGACTAAAAGTGAAAAAAATAAAATGTAGAGATTAAAATATAAAAAAATTAAAATATAAAGACTAAAAGTGCATTTACGCTTACATTATATTTATAATATTATTTTAGATTATTATATATAACATGTAAGTTGTATATATAGAAAAAAAAAAATTAATCATTTTTATTTTTTACTCGCCTCTCATGGCAAATTCTGAAACCACCGCTGAATATTAGTAAAGACAGTGTCATAATTTCACCATGTGAAAGGGCAAAATGGACAATTTATTGCATTAGGATCATGTGACTTGCACTTGAGATTTTAAAAAACTGGAGTGGTAACTGGTAATTGCCTTGCAAGTTTTAATAGATTGGAGTGCAAAGTAGTGCAATGAGCCCATAATTTTTAGGATGAATCTTTACAATTAATATATATTATATATATATTCTCAAAAAATATATATATATATTATATATACCAAAAAAAAAAAATACAAAACCCAAAATTATTCAAAATTTGTTCAATGTTAATTGTTTTCAACTAACATAAAACAGCTGAGCGCTTCTAATATTATATTTCTGAAATTTTTTTAAAAATAATTAGAAATAATAGTAGAATGCCAACAACGAAAGAAAGAATGCCGACAACATTGAAAATTGAAATTGTCATAAAAAATTAAAAATTAAAAATTAGAAATCTTTGACTTTTACTACCTTAATATATATATATATATATATATATATACACTTTTTACTTGAGATTCATTGGTCAATTTTGCTGAAACGTATACCCAATCCACCGGTTGATGACAACAATCAAATTCCTGTAAGCATTCAAGTAAGAAATATGGCATTAGGTATGTTCCTGTTTATAATCTCTTTTCTTAGAAATTTTATATCGTCACAAGGAAAATCTATTTACGGGCAACTTTATTTTATTCCTTGACCTTGTTTAGAGACAAACCAAATTTTCAACACATTCCATAATTTTCTTGCTTTGAGCTGTGATGGGTCCCGGTATAATTTTTTATTATTTTATTTTATCATGTCATTTATTATAAAAATATTGTGAAATATTATAATAGCAGTAAATAAACTCTTTTTCTCTCACATGATAATGGTAAAATGATTTTTTTCCACCACCAGGGGTGTTTGGTTTGGCCGAAAAACTAAGTCAAACGAAAAATTATTTCCATTGACTGTAAAATATGAAGGCCTGAAGTGTAACATAGATTACTCATCTATTTTACCTTCAAACCATTTTCAAAATAAAAAAGAACCGAACTGAGAGAGAGAGAGAGAGAGAGAGAGCCGCCCATCGTCAGAGAGAGAGAGAGAGAGGCTGGTCACTTGAATTTGAGATCGACTCCACCACCGTCTAGGCTGTGCCTCTCACCGCCGATCAAGCAAAGCTTGACTCAACTGTCGATCTGCCTTGTTTCTCTCTTCCTCCCTCTGCCACCCATGTCACCGATCTACCTTTTACTCTCTACCCATGTCGAGCAAATCATTGCAAGACGAGTGACCCACTGTGACCTAGTCGCCTCTGCTGCGCAATCTTGCCTCCATTGCCTCTAGATCGAACCCAGTCATCTTTCTCTCTTCCTTCTTCTCTCAATTTGACCGGATTTGATGAATTTTTTTTGTTTGGTTTTGTTTCTTTCGTGTTTATCTATTGAGAAACGATATTATATATTTGTTTAGAAGCTGAGAAAATATGAGCATCAAGTAGAAAATGTATTTTTTATAAAATTTTCAAGAAAACAACCAAACATTAAAAAATATTTTTCAAAGTATTTTTTAAAATGCCACAAAACACTTAAAAATATTTTATTTTCTAAAAAATATTTTCACCTAAAAATATTTTACACTTGAAAAACACTTTACATAGAGCCAAATACAGCTTAAAACACATGTTTTTAAGTGCATATACCAAACACTTCCTTAATATCTTAAGACAAATATTTTGTTCAGAATTTATGTGACTTATTTATTTCAAATTTTTTTTTTAAATATGTGAATAATGCAGTAAAACCAAATTTTAAAACTAATTTTGCTGAAATCTGTCGTTGCAAGTGCATGGACCCACAGAAAAACGCAGTCGCACTGGAGAAACACTCCAAACGCACTATCCAAGCTCTATCTAAAGATTGAGAATAGGCATTAGAAAAACGGAATAGAGAACAAAAACAGCAAAAATAAAATCTTGTTCAATGTGAGAAGAAAAATCTTGTTAAGCGTGAGAAGAAAGGGAGAGAGTCACAAACTAGCAAAATGACATGTAAATAATGCAAGTTGGGAACTTTTAGGACCTGTTTGGTAAAAAAGTTTGAGCACGATTTTTTATAATATTTTGAAATATGAGTGGGTGAAAAAACACTTGAAAATATATGTGGTTTAAAAACTGAAAATTGATTTTTGAAATTCCCTACCAAACTTGCCCTTAATTTACGGATGAGTCGGTGGTGTTGGACTTTCAGGACTTGTTCCATATATATAGAGAGGGGATGGACATTGGCCCTTAGAGAATTCTCATCAGCCCCACAAATTTAACATTTATAGCAAAATTTTGACTAAACTCAACCAAAATAGGCATGCATCAGACTGCTAGTGAATCCAAAGAAACTTACAAATGTACAGTACCTCGCTACCTCTAACGAGGCTACTGTTCATCGCCAAAGCACAAAAATTTGTTTGTTAATCACTAGCTCTTGCATGCTATCTCTCTCTCTCGATCGTACCCTCTATCCCTGTCTCAACTTTGGGCTATAAAATATATGCCTTTCTCTTTCTTCATCTCTGATGCAAATGATCTGGTGCCAAACGGTTTGATCTAGTTTGATGGGTTTGGGATGTGGGACGGGATGATGATGGGTTAGCGATGGCAATTTCGGGTGTGGGTGGTGGCAACAGGTTGAATTCATGAACAATAATAAAAACCTTTCACTAAGAATAATTATGAAGAAAAAAAAAATTACATGAAATAAAAAAAAAAATTAATAACTGAAATACCCAAAAAAAAAAAAAAATACAAACACCTTTGTTAAAAAAAAAAAAAAAATACAAAGGGGAGAGGAGGTACGAGACTAGCAGCGGAAGAGGAGATGATAGGGTGTGGCGGCAGCGGTGGCTAGCTGAGGAGCTTGGGGCGGCGGTGGAGATGCAAGGGTGAGGGAGAGAGAGAGGTGCGGCCAGGTGAAGGGGAGACAGAGGAGAGGCGAGGTTGAGGGAGGGAGAGAAAGGGAACCGAGGACGAGGGAGAGGAGTTGGGGCGCGACAGTGGCGAGGTGAGGGAGGTGGCGGCGCAGCAGAGCAGAGAGCTGAGAGAAGAAGAGAGAGCCGAAGACGAGAGTGAGGAAGAGAGACTGGGGCGGCCCAGACTCTGTAAAAAATATAAAACCCTAACTTTTGTCTTTTATTTTTGTCTGTTGATCTTTTTTTGCCATTCGTTTATGTCCGTTGATCTTTTTTTTTTTTGGGTGGTGATCCTTCTTTTGATTTCTTTTTACTTTCTTTTTTCTTTTTTCTTTTTTCTTTTTCCTTTACTGGGCGGGTCGTGACACCCTTTCTTTTTTTTTTTTTTTTGGTAGGTACTGCTACTAGGGGTGAGCAAAGAGTCACGGGCACCGATCCAATTGACCGGCGCCGATCGGAGCGCAAAGAGAATCTTGATGCTGATGCGGTGCAGCCATTGGAGCTGAAAATCCAAAACCAATACATGCCGAACCGAACCGATACCTGTATGTATATCATTCTCCACTTCTCGACGTCTCCAGTTCTTCTGATCTGAGTTCTCTTTTCTTCTTCCAAGTTTAGTATGTTTAGTTTAGTTTAGACTGGGCATGATTTTTCGTTTTCTTCCTTTGTTAACTTTTTTTACTTTTGTAGTGGTATTAGGCATGATTTTACGTTTTGGGTGATTCCCATTGAGACTTAAACTTTTGATTAGTCACTAAAAGTTATTTATTTTTTTATAATTGGCGACAAAATTTAAATTTCCTCACTATATGATAGCTTTTAGCAATGAAAAAAATTTCCTCATTAAATTTTGTAGCTAAAAATACATTTTGTTATAGTGTGATTTGGTGGACTGGGTGTGAGTGGTGGATGGTGGCTACCAATTGGTGTCATGGGTGTGGGTGGTGGATGGTGTCTACTAATTTGGTGGCTTGGGTGTGGTTCATGGATGTTGGCTTGGTGGTTTGTGATTTGGGTTTGCTGGTTTGTTAGAGCATTCACATCAAAGCTTTTTAAAATTTTACCATTTAGCAACTCAAAAAGCCATTTAATCTATTTTAACAACTCATTTTACAATACACCCAACATCAAAAGTTCTATATTTACATTCATCTTATTAAAATAATATAAACAAATTATTAAAATAAGATAAAATAAAACTTCCCCCAAAATGTTCATAGCTACAAACTACGTTCACCACCACCGTGGCAACCACAAATCACCGGGAAAAAAAAAATCCAAAACAAAACCACCACCATAAACACAACAACAACCACCATCATCAACAACCCACCACAAAACCAATTAAAATAGACCAACAACACTAGCCACAACAACCACCGTCAGCAACCACCAGACATGTTCACCACCACCACCATGAGAGCCACAACCCACCACAAATAAAAACCCCAAAACAAAATCACCGCCACAACCACAACAAAAACCACTATCATCAACAACCCACGACAAAACCCATTATAGTAGACCAACACCACCGGCCACAACAACCACCATCACAATCACAAGCCACCTCCAAAAAAAAAAAAAAAAAACACAAACAATCCACCAAGACCACCACCACTGGAAAAAGAAAAAAGAAAAAACCTTAAAAAACCCACCATGGCTCAGAGAGAAAGCAAACCCACCATTACCACCGTGACCTAAAATCATTTACCACCACCACAATTTTTTTATTTTTATTTTTTTGAGAGAGAGAGCTTGAGCAAAGGAAGAAGAAGAGAGAGCAAAAAGAGAAAAAGAGATAAGAAAGAGACAAATACAAAAAGAATGGAGGATAAGACGACAGCAAATAGAGAAATTTTGAGAAGAAAGAGAAACAAAATATTATTTAAGAGGAGAAGAGAGAGAATGGAATAAAAAATAAATTTTTTTTAAAAGTTTGTTCCTACAATAAGCTGCTAGTAAGTTGTCAAATATAGCAGTTTACTGTAACTTGGGTGCTAAATTTTTTATCTTTAGCATCATTGATGTAGTGCATTTTATTGTTTGTGTTGCTAAAAAATAGCTTTTTAGCATTTTGAGAGCTTTGATATGAATGCTCTTATACAGGTTTGATGTTTGGTTTTTGATAAATGTTTGTTTGGTAGAAATAATATTTAAATTACGTACAAATAGATAATTGTGATGTGTAATTTTTTATAAATAGCGCAATAGCTAAAATAACAAAGTGAAGTTTTTTGGGTTAAAATAGCAGAAAACATGAGTTCGGTTATTTGTCTATCTAGAAAAAAAAAAAAAAAATACAAACTACAGAAAGAAGAGAGCTTTTTTTTTTTTAACATGAAGAACATGATAGATAACTTCAACAAAGATCCACAAAACCAAAGTGGATAAAATAATCTCTATTGCTCTCTGTCATTACTAGCATATATTTGTAAAAAGAAAATATAGGAGTAGAGAATAAGAGAAGCACAACACACCTTTTGAGGAGCTAGAATAAGAGAAAGAAGTCATGCAAAAATGGAGTGCCCGTATGTGAAAGGAGAGCTACACCTATTCCCTTGCTTCTCTCTCTCTCTCTCTCTCTCTCTCTCTCTCTCTCTCTCTCTCTCTCTCTCTCTCTCTCTCTCTCTCTATTATGCCAAAAGGCCCAAAACCACACACATTCGAGTTACAAGTCAAACACAAGAGAATTATACATACATACATACATACATACATATATATATATATATATATATATATGGGTGAGAGAGTATCAGAGTGTATTGGTTTTAATGGGCCAAACCAATACTGTAACAAGTAGAGGACAGGGACATTTCCATTGTGAGAATAGCAAGCCAATCCCATTAAAAGTTATCTATAATTAAAAAACATACATGGTAATAAAATCTATACCATTAATAATAAGATGCACTAAATCTATACTATTAATAATAAGTTTACTGTAACTTGGATGCTAAATTTTTTATCTTTAGCATCATTGATGTAGTGCATTTTATTGTTTGTATTGCTAAAAAATAGCTTTTTAGCATTTTGAGAGCTTTGATATGAATGCTCTTATACAGGTTTGATGTTTGGTTTTTGATAAATGTTTGTTTGGTAGAAATAATATTTAAATTATGTACAAATAGATAATTGGCATGTGTAATTTTTTTATAAATAGTGCAATAGCTAAAATAACAAAGTGAAGTTTTTTGGGTTAAAATAGCAGAAAACATGAGTTCAGTTATTTGTCTATCTAGAAATATATATATATATATATATATAAACTACAGAAAGAAGAGAGCTTTTTTTTTTTTAACATGAAGAACATGATAGATAACTTCAACAAAGATCCACAAAACCAAAGTGGATAAAATAATCTCTCTTACTCTTTGTCATTACTAGCATATATTTGTAAAAAGAAAATATAGGAGTAGAGAATAAGAGAAGCACAATGCACCTTTTGAGGAGCTAGAATAAGAGAAAGAAGTCATGCAAAAATGGAGTGCCCGTATCTGAAAGGAGAGCTACACCTATTCCCTTGCTTCTCTCTCTCTCTCTCTCTATTATGCCAAAAGGCCCAAAACCACACACATTCGAGTTACAAGTCAAACACAAGAGAATTATATATACATACATACATACATATATATATATATATATATAGGTGAGAGAGTATCAGAGTGTATTGGTTTTAATGGGCCAAACCAATACTGTAACAAGTAGAGGATAGGGACATTTCCATTGTGAGAATAGCAAGCCAATCCCATTAAAAGTTATCTATAATTAAAAAACATACATGGTAATAAAATCTATACTATTAATAATAAGATGCACTAAAAGGAGTCAATATTAACAGTATATGCTGATCACATTCCACTCTTGGTTCTAATAAATGCTCACTAAAATACACTACAAATAATCCATATTTTATTAAATATATAAAACATGAACTCTACTAGCCCACAACATAAAACATGTCAGCATAACATTGCTCTCTATTTTTCAACTCCTAGTAATTGGTATATCTTCATAATTGTTAATGGCTAAAAACACATTCATGGCATTACCTTAAAAAGTGACGTAGTGATGAGAAATATTTTTCTTGTTAGCTTCAACTACATGCGCTCATCCGACATGTGTGACAGTCAACTAAAACTACAAGGTCAACCTGTTAGGGAAGGTTAACCCTTCCCAACTAGTTGATCCACCCGTCTAGTCCACTTCAATTGAAACCAACAATTGAGCAATAAGACTAAGTATGTTTAAGTAGTTCGACTTCAACACTCGTTCGTCATGTCTAAAGAAGGATGAGTAAGGGCACCTATTTGAAATTAATCATCCTACTCTACTTAAGTGTGAAAACCATTGCACAAGACCCTCCTTTATGTTTACAACCACCAAGTATGGGAATACTAAACCAATAATTTCAGTGCCATTAATTCATGATCTTCACTACACTGATGCCTTCAATCCAGTGAAAGTGGTTACTCTAGACTTTTATATAAACACCAAGATACCATAGTTCCAAGGTACATGAAAATATAATTCTCAAACTCTTAACTTCTTTAAGGTCATTAAGATTACTGTGAGTTTTTGACTTAACCTTCGGAAGGTCTTTGGTCAACACCATACTGGTACGCTCTGAAGGTATCTTTACTCTTCAGGTTTTCTGATGACTGCGAGTTTGGACGATTGACTTACTAACGATTTCCTGCATCATCAATTGACGCCATCTGTGGGAAGCAAAGAGTGATTTGCCGTCATCTAGCTCCTAAGACAAAACATCGTATAGTCCAAACTTGATTGATGGCATCAATCAACCTTGAATCCAGAAATCCTCCTATTGCCATAAAAGACAACTACAAACACTCTCTACCTTAGTTGAATGACTTGCCCAATAAAACCAAACCCTTCAACAACAAACCAGACCCTTGAGCAATAAGTTAACCTATTGCGGGAGCTACGACCTGAAGAAAGCAACCATCATGAACATGACAATCATCACCCTTCAATAGGTTACTGTCATGAAGGAGAAGATGTTGTCAAGAGCAATGCTCCTAGTAGGCAAACTAGAAGCGAAGATGAGCAACCTTACGAGCCCGAAGTTGGTAACGCATGATGGGAAGCAAAGATGAGGGCAATGAAGAACAAGATGGATCTTATGTTGAATGCAATGAAGGGATGAATGACTACACTTAACAACCTAGTCCATCACAATGATTCTCCTTTCACCTTGCAGGTCATATCTTGCCCTTTGCTGCCTAAGTTTCTAATGCCATGGAAATTTATGATAGTACAAATGACCCAATTGATCAACTTGAGTCTTTCAAGACCTTTATGCATCTCCAAGGTATTCCAAATGAGATAATGCGGTGAGACTTCCCCACCACTCGTAAGGGACTAGCTCGATTGTGATTTAGTAAGGTTAAATCAAGCTTTATATCAACCATCAAGGAGTTGAGCAATGACTTCGTCACCTATTTCATTGGAGGACAAAGACACAAACGCTCAACACGTGTTAATGCAGATTAAGCAACAAGAAGATAAGAGCCTAAAGTCGTATGTAGCCCGATTTAACATGGAAGCCCTCTTGATAGATGAGGCAGGCGAGATGGTCCTTGTAACGGGCTTCTCTAGTGGGCTCAAAGAAGGAGAATTCATTAGAGTTTGAAGTTCTTGATCTCTTGCATTCCTTTGTTGATAGAGTGGATTCTTGCCTTTTAAAGTTGTACCACTCTTATCTAAGAGATACTTTTCAAGATTTAGCTGTGTACCATCAATAAAATCAAGCAAGGAGTATGATCAAAGAATGGAAGTTATTATTTGATACTTCCAAAGCACATAGTTAGAGCTATCAAGCTTGATATAAATAAGATTTGAAATGTGGGATAGAAATAAATTTGGTGTTTGTAATTGTGGTTGAGAACTTGTGGGATTGAAGTTATTTGTAGCTAATTAGCAAGGCCGGTTGAATACAATTTGAGACCTTAGACGAAAACTTTAGTTAATTTAATTAATGTTATAATGCATAACATTAACTAAATTAATGGTTAATAAATTTTATTGAGGTGATATTTAAATATACAATTTGAGGCCTTTGTATATTTAAATATCACTTCAATAAAATTTATTAACCATTAATTTAGTTAATCTTACACATTATATTTTTTTTCTTCATTTAAATACATTATTCTTACTTTTTTATATGACTTATTCACTTGAACGATGTTAGGGATATAACAAATTTTGTCATATAGGCATTACAGACTAAAGCGTCACCAATAATAATAAAAAATTGTTTCAACCATTCATTTATTATGTTGTTTAAGTGGTACCAAACTACCAGTCTATTTTAGCCACATCATTTTGTAAGTATTTTTTAGTAGAATTTGTATCAGTTTTAGCATTTTTCATTTACTTAATGATGATTTGTTGGATTTCTATTAATCTTTTTTTTTTGGGCGAGAAAATGCTAAAACGACTACAACCTTTATTACAAAAATATTACAAAATGATGTGGAAAAAAAATGTAATTGGTGGCACTTCAACAAAATAATAAATGAATATATAAATTAGTTTTTATAATTGGTAATACAATAATTTGTGAGACCCATGCAATAAAATTTTTAGTATTTTCAACATTAATCAATTTTTTTTTGGGCATTCTTAAAAGGAAAAAAAAAAATACAAAAATTGTTAGGGTTATATTTTATGAATTAGCATATCATATGACAAAACGCACTTTACTTGTAATTATTTAGTTCTAAATGGTTTTAAGAACAATATGAAATACTTTGAAGAAGTATAACAAGTGATATTATTGAAGATATGAAGATTACTCAAGAAACAGTACAGGAAAAGCTGAAACAGGTTGTCTCGATACTTAGCTCGACACCTCCAATCTATCAAGCTTTAATGAATTGTGATACATACCTCGACACCTCTCAATCTATCGATGTACGCAAATTCTGAAATTGCAGATCTGTTTGTTTGGCCTGTGATGACAAGGCTTTTCTAGGGTTTTATGTTCTAGGTCTCTAGAGGATATAAAAGCAATTTTTTTTTTTAGTTGTCATCATAGGCACAGAGACTACTATTGAGATACATGCTTTTGTGAAGTTGTTGTGACATCTTGTGCATCTTTGGGTTATGTTCCAAGCTTCTTTCAGATCTCTAAGCATGAATTAAAGAACTTTGCATCAAACAACAACAATCAAGTTGTTAGTTAGTTATGGATTGAGATTCGTGCAAATGAGAAGCTTCTACAAGATCAAGTCTAATTGGAGATTAGCGTAAGGGTTCAACTGTAAATTGGTATTTTGGGATAGGCTAGATAGTGGTAAAATTCCTTATACTTATAATTACTTATTCTTAATTAGTGGATTCTTCAAGAGTGATGACCTGAAATTCACCCGGTGGGGTTTTTGCCTGCAAAGGTTTTCCATTCATCAACAATTCATTGTGTTAATTTATTTTCCACTGTACTCTAGTTTAGATTGGTGATTTGTTTGTGCCTACACGATATTGCATATAATTTGGATAATTAATCAACTTAGATAATTGAATTAATTAACCAGGGTTAATTTATTTTTAACCCAACAAAATTAAACAACTCACATTTTTTTTTAAAATAAAAATGTACTTATTCACCCTGGCATTTGGGGGCAACCTATTCGCCTAAGTTGCCCAGGTCTAAGGTCGGCTAGTGAATAGTTGAAGAAATGGAAACAATTTCTGGTTCTTTCAAGGCAATGGAGATTTGATTATCTACTCTCCATGGATTTTACAGTTCTATGTATACTGTTAAGCATGTCGATAGCTTCCTCTAGGATCTAACAAACTTCTAACTACTCGAATAAATACATTAGAAATCTGCATCAGCATAACTACTCTTGGTAGCAAATGCGTAACCTACTAACAGCAACCCTAACTAACTGTTCTCTATTCTTTTTAAGTAAGCGTATTTGATTTTCTTTTTTCTTTTTTCACTTTGCAGCTCAAGAATCTGTTTGGAATCTCCTTAAATTCCTGGGTATGATACATTTAATCAATTAATTTCATATCTTACTCATTGATCATTGTGGTCAACTTCTTTTTCTTCATTTTTTTTTCTCTCTCTCTCATTTAGTTGACTAAACATTGTTTTGATTATTGACTTAGAAATCGATCAAATATATGAATTGAAGCTTCTTCACCACCAATCCAAACAACTTTTACTTCGCATGTGCGAAGTGTTAGCAGGTTTGAATTTTCAACAACTAGAAAATGGTAAGGTTTTTGAAGCCATCATCATAGCTGTCAAGCAAGGGAGAGTTGAGTTTGTTACTGAAATACTGAAAGCATTTCCTGAACTTGCATGGTCTGTTGAAAAATCCATGGGACGAAACATATTTATGCTTGCCGTTCTTTATCGTCAGGATGAAATATTTCGCTTTCTATGCAAATCTCCTGCAAAGTACTCAATATTGGCTGGAGTAGATTTTGAATCAAATACCATATTACATATAGCAGCGATGTTCGAACCTTCCGCTAGAAGTAATAAGGTTCCAGGAGCAGCTTTTCTTATGCAAAGGGAAGTACAATGGTATAAGGTATAATATATATCCCTCACTTTATAATTTTTTTTTAAAATATAATTTCAATGATGAGTTGTTTTCAGTTCTCTTATGATTAATTATCTTACACTTTGGAAACTCTATTCTAAACTACAATGTGAGAATGCGTGAGTGAATAGGTGACTAAGGATCACGTAAATGTCAGAATGTGCGAGGATAACTACGACTTCAATATCCCACCAATAAGATAAAGAAAATGAACGGAAATAAGATAATTAAGAAAGGGGGAAAATCATAAATTGACAAATACGAAATGAAATAGAGTAAAAGGTTGGGTGGTTTCATATTCTAATTCCTTAAAAAAAAGTCATTAAATTGTTAAATTAAAATAACAGTATAATTTAATGTACAGAATATAATAAGTGGTTATCTTTTATAATATTTAAACTATCTATAACAATGTTTTTATTGCTTTGATATATTAACTCTTGTTTTCTATATAATTTAAATTTTTTTGAACATTTTATATATAAAATAGTTATTAATCTTTTATCAATTTGATATTTTGCAAGCAAGGAGATATTATGTGTTTTCATTAATTCAATTGTGAATTTATCATAAAAATTATTAAAAAAATTTATTAAAGTTCGTAACAAATAATTAACAAGAGTTCCACTCCATTAACTTTAAAAAGATACAATCTATTTAATAGAATCAACTAATATAAATTAGATGAAGTTATATAAAAAGGTGTACAATTTATACCAAATTTCATATTATTAGGTCTTAAATTTATAAAATTGTTTCGATTTAAGGTTTTTGTCCGTCTTTATTATCTTGGACAACGACATAATAGATTAAAACATAAAACAAGTGATTAAACTTTATATTTCACTTAAGATTTGTTCATAAGTCAATTTTGCAATTATTGATCAATAGAAAGCTTGGAGAGAAAACTATGGAGAGAGAGAGAGAGAGAGAGAGAGAGAGAGAGAGAGAGAGAGAGAGAGAGAGAATGAGTCAAAACATCAAAATTGATTCCTTAGTAAAATACAAATTTTATAAATGGCTTCCTTTTTTTATGTACTCTATTAGTGTCCAAAATAACATATATGAATAAAGTGTATGAATACAGGCTTCAAATTTAAATAATTTCACAAGTTTATGACTTTAATTAACAAAATTAAAAACTTGGGACCTAATCTAAAAAGTGTGTAAACTCTAGTCATTTTTATGTAATTTCACCTATGAATTACAATAGATAAAACCTATAGAGTGCCATATTATTATAGTTTATCCTATATACTAGGCCTCTCTCTCCAAAAAGTTAAAATAAAAAATAAAAAATCCTAGATACTAGGCCAAATAGGCCTAGGAGCCCAAGGCCAAGTTGTAATCATCATGATTCGAAGTATCACTACACTTTATTATCCTTACATTACAATGTTCTACCTGTATATACTTGCATATCTTGGTATTTTTGTATAAAAGAGAAAAATATTCTTTCACGCTCATTCACATCCACTATTTTATAGGTATATCCATAATTGATGTAAAATAGTGCATGTGTGAAAATCAAGAGCCATATAAAGTAGCCCTAATACTATACACAAAACTCAACATGCTAACTTTCAGGTATTCAGTCTTTCTCACTTTTTAATCCTATAAACTTTTCATTTATAATAGATAGAATAATTCTTAAAAAAAGGAAAAAGATGCAAAGTTACAAGGTATTTAATATTTTTTTTAATCTTAATTATAGTCTTATGAGGTTTTGTTTAATAAACACAGGAGGTGGAGAGCTTCGTCCTTCCTTTTATGTTAGAATATACAAACACCAATGGTAAAAGACCTCGAGAATTGTTTACAGAAAGCCATAAAGAGTTGGTGAAAGAAGGAGAAAAATGGATGAAGGGGACAGCATCTTCTTGTACAGTGGTAGCTGCTCTGATTGTTACCATTATGTTTGCAGCAGCAATTACTGTTCCAGGTGGCAACATACAAGATTTAGGCTTGCCAACCTTCTTAAATGATAAGGTTTTTATGGTCTTTATAATATCTGATACTCTGTCTCTGCTTTCTGCCTCAACTTCATTGTTGATGTTTCTTGGCATCCTCACATCACGATATGCACAGGAAGATTTCCTTAAATCCTTACCCAAAAAGATGATAGTAGGCCTTTCCACCCTTATCCTCTCCATAGCAACCATGATGGTAACTTTTTGTGCTTCTCTTTTCATTATTCTACCAAGAAAATTATGGGTGGTCATTCCTATCATTTGTCTTGCTAGTGTTCCAGTTACCCTATTCGCATGGATGCAATTTCGCCTTCTTATTGACATGATCAGTTCAACATATGCACCAATGATCTTAGACAAGAAAGCGAAGTATGGGTCGTAAGTTATTTGTGGTGCAGGGTGATGTTAGAAATTATTATTTTTACATTTTTTAGAAAGAGAACTGATGAACTTTCCTCCTATGATGGATATTGCATGTTTTTATTTTTATTATTTTCATTTTAGACCTTTTTTTTAATCTTAAATCAAATAAATCATAACTCCATTATATATTTTCATTCTTTATAGCATCGATTCATTTTCTAATTTAGTTATTTATTTTGAGCAAGGATAGTATGATTCCTAATCCGTTAAGTCTTTTCCATGAAAATTCAAATGTAGATCTTTACCTTTTGAAGCAAAGGTAGTCTAATTAAGATACAAAAGTATCAGTATCCATCACTAGATAATAAGAAAACTGATTGAGAATATAAAGGACAAACTATTCTATACTATATTAATTCATGTATGACATTTGTTGATGCCCACTTTGGTAAGGAGGCCTAATAGCAGGAAGAAATCCAACAATATGGGAGGAAAAAAGTTAGTAAATTGAGAAGAAAACCATTAAGCTTGAATGATAGGAATAATGGATCATAGGCTTAGAAAATAGCAAATGGGCATCAAAGAAAGCGAGTGGGCCCAAAAGAGTCCAGAGAAAGAAGTAGTAAACTCATGAGCATTATGAGAAATAGAAAGCAACCAAGGATGGTCCAAAGAGGCCCTAAGTAATGAATTAAGTGAGTAAGGGGTTGGGGGAAAGCCTATAAACTCCAAAAGTAAATGATATGATAATTTGGGCCTGGAAAGCCCAAAAGATTTAGCAAAGGCTTAGGGGAATAAAGAATTGGAATAGGCCGAGGGTGCCCAAAAGGATGAAATGGGCCATGGAAGCCCGGAAGCATTGGAATGGGCCAAGGAAGCCCAAAACAGCATGAATACTAGCCCAATGATAATATTAGCCCACTGGAATTAAAGCAAAGGGAAAGCTTACAGCAGACCCAAAAGAGGCCCAGCAAGCACGGGTTAAACAATAGCACAACAGGAATGACATAATGACAGGACAGAAGTGCTAGCAGACCCATGAAAGGGGCAAAGAATGGGTTAGAGAAGGAAAAGCTCACAATCAAGCAAGGCCTAGCCTAGGAAGGAAGTGAGACATAAAGAACGAAGGCTCAAAGACCCATTCACACCACAAGAGGTCAAGAATGAGCAGCAAAATGCACAGACAAGCCTTCAGGTCATGGAAAACACATAAGCAGCAAACAAGCCATGGACACACATGGAAGTGGAGCACGCACAAGGCTCAGGCACCACCAACTTATACCCAGCCAATACAAGAATGGTGGGCCATGAGTCAAAGGTAAGAGAGGGTGTGGTCTGGCGGTGGGGAGAAGAGGAGAGCCTATTCTGGGGTTCTTGCTCAAACTCTTTTGGGAGAAATATCTTGCTAGGATAACATAGAAATATGAGTTGAAATCACTAGGTGCATGCTATTAGGGATAGTGAGAGAAAATGCCCACCCTTATTCGGATGGGAATGCCATAATGAGCAAGCAAATAAAATAAGACTCTTTGTCTGGTAATGGGATGTGGCATGGCCAGCACAGGTAAGTGGTGGTGGCTGTGCAGCTGACAGATCAATGGGTGGTCTGGAAGGACACCCACACTTAGACAAAAGCGGTTAAGGAGTAAAATAGTAAAAACCCATCATGGCAGGAAGTATAAAAAGGTCCTTCGCCATGCATAGGAAACAACACAAGAAAGAAAGGAGATAACATAACAACACCATAAGAGAACAATGAAAGAAGAGAGTGGAAAACATAATAGAAAACTTAAAAGGAAAAGAGAGTTAGAAAAGCAAAATAGAGAGTAGGCAAGAGTGTGGTAGTAGGCATGCACCAATAGGCTAATCCTTTCTCTCCCTCTAAAGGCCTACCCTCTAGCAAGGATTAAGGAATTTAAGGATAAACTATTTAGGCCCATTCTCTCAAAGTGGGTAATTTTCGTAGTAAGATCTTTCTGTAAGGTTACCCACATTGAAGAAGTAGTTCCCTTCTTGGACTTAACCCCGTAGGACAACCAAGCATGGCAGACTGATCATTCTTCCTTTCATTTTATTGATTAAGCATCGGTGTTATTTCCTTTTTATTTATCATTACCATCTTATTTATATTGCATTTATATTGCTGTATTGCTTTTTTCTTTTATTTCATTCAGTATTTCCTGTTTTGATAGGCCAAGAATGTATTAATCCCTTGTGATGAATTAACCAATTAATTAGCCAAGTTAATTAATTAATTCAATTTGCATGCAATAAGCGTGGTAGCACAAACAAATCACCAACTAAGTTAATATGCAGCGGAAAATAAATTGATACGGTAATTTGTTTACGAATGGGGAAAACCTACACGGCAAAAATCCCACTGAGTGATTTTAAGGTCACCACTCCCGAGAGTCCACTATTATCATAACAAGCAGTTACAAGTAAAGGAATCTCAGTACCTTATACCAACCTATAGTTGAACCCTTACCCCAATACCCAATTGGATTTGTTCTATAGTGACGATCTCTCCTTTCAATGCACGGCTCCCAATATGTGACTAACCAATTCGATGTGCGGATCCTAATACGTGGCTTACACATCAACTTGAGAAAGATGTTGGCTGCAAAGTTCTTCAGTTCATCCACACGATGAAGATCACGAAACTCTTTGGTTACAAAACCCTATGGTGTACAAACACAACAGCTTCTTGAAGAGAAAGATGAACTAGGGCATATGTCTCCGGTTCACAATATGCTTGTGAAAAACTTTTGCATTGAGGTGCATCAGCTGTGATGACCCTTAAAACAATCCTTATATATGTTTAGGGTTGTGAGAAAAGAAAGCCCAAACATCTATACACGGATTGGTTGAAAATCAGAACTGAAAATCTAATTTTCTTAAATCTCAATAGATACCCTATCTATCAAGTAACTGTTGACCATCGGGCTTAAACAGCCTTTTAAATCTCGATAGATGCTAGCTGTCGAGCTTTAAAATCTAACACTTCTTTAGTTATTTCTTGGACAGACTTGTATGGATTTAACACTTGGACTTGAAACCTTGTTCCTTGAAGTATTAAACACATCCTAGATCTATCCAATTACAAGTAAAGTACATTTTGTCAAAGGATTAACCAATTTTATATTGACATATGTTCTTAACATAATTCACATATATCCTAAAATGTTTTATGGTTGACAGGTATATTTCCTTTTGTTGTTGTTATATTATACCTGCCTGCCATAACTCCTTTGTAATAGTTCCCTCTGCCATGGGCATATGACCAAAATTTTAACAAAGGAGCTCTAGTTTGTGCACAAGCCGGCTTAGGGTGTATTACAGTCAAGCCAGTCCTAATTCTCCTACCCAGAATCTTTGGGCCATAGCGTGGTAGAAGGCAGCCCAGCCTGTAGTTGCTAAAAAGGCCCATCACAACATTCAGCAATTTATTCAGTGTATAAAAATTGAAGAAATTTTTTTTTTGACAAACGAGGGAGTCAACATCTTTTATCCCACACTCCCTATACCACTTTGTGTTCCACAAATAAAAACCTGACACATGTCCACTTATTTAAGCAAATCCAAAATCTATGCTTATTCTTATTTTAATTACCTAAAATAAATATATAGCCAGCACATCCCACTGCCGTCGCCACTAGCAGCAATAGCAGAGGTCCACGACCATCCACCACCACCACCAAGGTTTTTAGCAGATCAGGAAAGGGAGAGTCAAGAAGTGATGGATCTAACACACTATTTGGACGAATGCTACAAAGAATATCCCAACATATCCACCCCACCACCTGCACCAACCTTCTTTGGAGTCAACACCATCAAAGCAGCCATTTACAACCATCCAACTGTCAACTTTGCCAAGGATCTGAAGCCCATCACATGAATATCTCTCAAACCACTGGACTTTTCTTCTAGAGATCCATTTGGTTTTGATTGTTGGGTTCACGATGTAATACATGGATTCTTTTGATTTAGATTGAATAGCCTTTACATTTGATTTGTTTATATTTTACTCTCCATCTTTTATTGTTGATTTTTTTTCTTAATAAATAATGAAGAAAGATGAGAAATAAAGTCAGATTTGTTGGATTTTTTGGTGGTGGAGTGATGGTGGTTGGTGGGATTGGCTTGGATCCCCAATGGTGGTGTAGATCGAGCGATTGTGGCTATTGTGATAGGTGACGTTCAGGGCGGAGATGGACGGTGTTGGCCAAGGTTGGTGGTGGTAGTGTGTTTGGTTTTTTAATTTATTTTCAGTAATTAATTAAGAAAAGGCATAATTAAATAAAAAGACAAGTGGCAAGTTCGTGGAACATAGAGTGGTATAGGAAAAGTAGTATAGAAGATTTTGATTCCAAACAAGGGTGTCCAGATTTCTTTGAGTATCTGACTATTCTCTCAAGGATATACGGTCCCCCCATCTCACACGAATTAGATTATTATAAAAAAGAATTCCATAAAATGGTCCCAAGATATTGTAAAGAGATTTCGAATCCAGAATCTCATGATAGATTCATAGTCTATTTGAGACCTTAAAAATAATTTAAAATATATACCATTTTAGTCCCCTATTCCTTTACATTGATTGCTTATATGACAAATGGAGGACCTATATGCCTTTTTCTTTTTCTTTTTTTATGTGCAAAAATATGCATGTGTTTCCTAAATTTTGGTTCAGATTCTATTTTAATCCATGAAATTTATTTTTATTTTTCTTATAATCCTCTTAAAATATATATAAGAGACATGCCTATTTTTGACAAAAAGAAAAAGACATACCTAAAACGGTTGGGCCAAATGTGGCCAAACAATTTTCAAGTGTTACACTTGGATCCCACAAATAAGACTCTTTAAAAAAGACAAAAAAAAAGGGGAAAAAAAAACATGAACACGATGAAAACCATAAGCCACAATAATCTTCTATATATTTGCAATAAAACATAAACATAAAAAATTAAAATTAAAAAGGAAATTAATAATTGGTTGAGAAAAAAAAAAAATTAGAGGAAATTTTGATCTCCAACAACAATCACTCTTTCTCTCTCTTAGTCTTAGGTTGAGAGAAAGAGATGATTTTGCAGGATCTAAGCAAGTAATATAAGGGAAAAGGACAAAAAAGAAAAAGAAAAAAAAAGAGACTAACTTGAACACTAAATATTTCAAGAATAAAATCACATAAGCAAGCATAAAAATAAAATATTTTAGGAATTAAATAATTTTATTTACAAAATTTTTTAAAATACATCCTTGTTTTATTTGATTCCTTTTATATATATATATATATATATATATATATATATATTTCTATTCTCATACTTGAAATTCCACTTTCATCAATGTCTCTAAATAAAAAATATATTTTAGGGGTGAAAATAGAACCTAAAGTTCTAAACTATTATTTAGGGACAAAAAGGATATAGTTAGGTTTTATTTCTATCTCAAAATATCATTAAACTTTTATATATATCCCTGAAACTTAACAAGACTAGACAAAATGACCAAATGTATAACATTTGTTGACTACGAATTTTCTGGGACAAACCGCACCATCGTTTTGGGGCCTTAGCAACATGTGTTTTGATGTATGTGAGGCTTGCGATGATGCAAGTGCAAGAGCGAGGCGCTTTATTTTATTTTTCCATTTTAGGAGTAGATGTCAACTATAGAATTCCAAGTGCAATTGGTCACCTTTTGCTGCACGTCGAGAATTCATAGAGAACTACATCAATGGTGATTTCAGAAAATTTATTCTAGTTGATGATGAAGCTTTGGATATATGAATCATACTATTGAGTGGAGCTCTAAGGAAGATGCAGGATGTTAGGCCAGACCCAGATTTGAAGAGAAACTTGATTTCTGTTGGATAGCTTAATAAGGAAGGCAAGTACTTTTGTGGGTGGTAAATACAAAGTCACCAAATGAAACATGGTCATGGCTTGTGGACAGAAGATGTGCACTCTCAATACGATGACCAAAAATAAGGAGATTCAAGTATGTGCATATATAGTAGGATTATACAATTAATCATGTGAGTAAGAAACATACCAGGTAAAGATTTTGAGAGGATTTAATGTCTTGGATGTGTCACTCGGGTCAAATATCATGGGAAAGGATGAAGTGTTAACATGACAAGCAAAATAAAGAATGTTATTTTGATTTCTAGGACTATAACGTTAATCTTATAAAATATGTTTGGTGGTAATATAAGTTATTACATTATTATGAAATATGATTGAAGGCGATTAGGAAGTAAACTAAAAATTGAAATAGATCATGATGGTGTCAAGTGGCAATTCTCCAAGAAATAATTAGGTCTATCAGGAGGGCCGCTAACGTGATCCTCCTTGACCTCTCAACCAATAAAATACTCTTATTTATGTAAATGTAACATCACCTGGTAATTTTTATTTTTTATTCCTTGTGTTGATTAGGAAGTTCACTCACACATTTGTATAAATGACATTATCTCATTGGTTGGGAGGACCACATCAACAATCCTCCTAGTAGACCTAATAATTTCTCATATTCTCCCCTTCCTCCTATTAGCTATCCTTTATTAAAGACTTTAATAAATTATATAATTTTCTTTACTCGAAATGTTGATCCTTTGAACAATCGCATTTATTATTCTACCATTTTTTTTATAAATTATTCTAAGATAGATTTTGAAAACTCACTTAGTATATAGAACACTTGTGAATGTTTAGACCCCCAAATACAAATTTTCCAATGCAAGCTTATATTGAAACAATATATGTGCGAAATATGAAATATAAGTGTTGGGTTAAAATGAATTGACCCCTTGCAAATTAATTAATTACCCAAGTTAATTAATTAGTCAAATTTCATGCAATAGTGTGGTAGCACAAACAAATCACCAAATAACTAAATGCAGCAAAAAATAAATTTGACACAAGTGATTTGTTTACAAATGAGGAAAACCACTAAGGCAAAACCCCACCGGGTGAATTTAAGGTCACCACTCCCGAGAATCCACTGTTATCAATCACAAGCGGTTACAAGTATAAGGAATCTGACCAAACCCTTTGGCCTATCTCGAAATACCAACCTACAGTTGAACCCTTACCCCAATACCTAATTGGACTTGTATTGTAGCGGCAATCTCTTCGTTCAATGCACGAATCCCAGTATGTGACTAACCAATGATGCACGGATCCTAGTACGTGACTAACTCACCAACTTGAAGAAGATGTTGGCTGCAAAGTTCTTCAGTTCATCAACAATGAAGATTAGGAAGCTCCTTGGTCACAAAACCCTTGGCGTAAAGACGTAGTAGCTTCTACAGAGAGAATGATGAACTAGAGCAATTTCTGCCTCTGATCGCACAATGTATGTATTATTCTTTTTCATCATCTTATGACGGCCCTTAAAATAATCCTTATATATGTTTAGGGTTGTGAGAAAATAAACTCTACACAAATACTCAAGGATATGCGTGTAATTAGATCTAAAAAGTCTGATTTCTTAATTCTCGACAGATACAGCTTCTGTTGAGCTTCTGTTGAGCTTCAACATTAAATCTTGATAGAAAGAATTCTGTCGAGACTTCTATTGAGCTTTAATGAATAGCATTTCCTTCACTTGTTTCTTGGTCAGATTTGCATGGCTTCAATACTTAACTTGAACACTTGTTTCTTGAAGTACTAAACCCATCCTAGATCTACCCAATTACAGGTAAAGTGCGTTTTGTCAAAGGATTAGCCAATTACATAAATATGCCTCTAACAATCTCCCCCTTTGGCAGTCCGTGACAAAACTACAACAAAACAAATAATCATGAGAGAAGTCTTAAATCACTAAACTCATAACCAGTTGTTGTATTACAAAGTAAATCTATCCCTAACATAAACTCTTGAAAAACTTTGCAAGAAGAGAGTTAATGGCTTGGTAGACTTTCATAACCTATTTTTCTAAAACACTTAAACAAAACTCATCAAGACATCATGTGTGAAACAGAAATAAAGATTGCATACATAAAGAAATAGGTGTATAAAGAGAGAAAAGAAACAACACATGTAGAGGTAGGTGAAGAAAAACATACATCATTATATATATGAAAATAAAGTACAATGTATGTCAATAAATGGTTACAAGACCGGTGTACAAGAGGCTAATGTAACTAAAAAGAAAGAAAAGTACATATAAACCTCACTACATCTCTCAAAATCTACAAAAACTCCCCCTATAAAAAAATGTCCTATACTAACTCTCCCCCTACGTACAAGACTACTCTCAAACCCAAAACTATTTCCCCTTTTTGTTACGAATGACAAAGGGCAAGTCACTGAGAGGTTGTCATCTCGTCATCACTAGAAGAGCTAGCATCATTCTTATCATCACCAGCATCATCATTCTCATTAGCCGAGGCCTTTGGAAAAGGAGAGGGAGAAGGTCCAAAACCGCCTATGCATCCTATTCGAGTGTTCATCTAACACATCTCATCAGAGAGATAGTCAAGACGAGCATCCATCTGTTGTAGCTGCTCCATGATGGCATCAAGAGTGACACCAGCAGTAGAGGAGGAAGGAGTAGAGGTAGAAGGAGTTGAGGAAGAAGGTGGAATAGCAGAAGCTGCAGGATCATCTGTCTCCACTCATGGCCACTTCGGTCAAAGTTGGGCCTTGCTTCGCCAAACAGAACCGGTGCTGATGGCACCCATGGTGGTGAAGAAAGGAGAGGAAGGAATGGGAATGTGAAAGCGTGTAAGGATATACATGATAGCCGAAGGGAATATGAGCTTATCACGTGTAGCCGTATCTAAGTACACATCTAGAATAGATGTGATGAAGTGAGAGGGAAATTTGATAGAAAGGTCCTCTAAAAGAGACAAAAGAAAACAAGCATGGGGCTCAGTAATGGAGTTATAGTGAGACAATGGAGTAAAAGTAAATGTCATCACCATGTTAAGGAACCTCGGGCCTTTGGTAAAGCTCAAGCATGGGGTGTTTAGCTTACCACCCCATGTGGAAGGAGTCTCACAAAAGTGAGAGAGAAGCTCATCTTTAGACACTATCCGAAGACGTTCATAGCCAGGGTAGTCAGGATGCGCTACCCTAGGAACGTGTAGTACCTCGGATATAAGATCCGGAGTAACTATGGTACATGTACCTCTGAATGTATTAGCAAACTGAGGTACAGAGGTATTGACGCTATGTATATTGGAGTAAAACTCCTGTATAAACATGACTGGACACCTCAAGGATCTCTCAAGAAGAGATTCCCAACCCCGAGTTCGAATGATAGAAGGGAGAGGAGTGTCGGCAAAGTCCGACAGGATAACCTGGCGTTCCAGATGATCAGAAGAAGAAAACCCAGAACCGAACATGGGGGGGGAACAGGATGATCAGAAGAAGAAAACCCAGAACCTTGAAGAGGATTTTGAGCCGGAGTGGATTTGCACGCTTTGGGTGCCATAACGAGTCTATCCAAGAGAGAGAGAGAGAGAGAAAGAGAACAGAACACATCACAAGACAGAATAGGAAAGAAAAGATAGAATGTATGCATGAAAAATGCATGAACATGTGACATGCAAAACATAAAAGCATTATGGGTAAAAACCCAATCCAAACCTACCAGCACTTAAACAACAATAATCAATCACACATCTAAAATGCATGAAACATTGTTATAATGCAATGAGAATGCAATGCATGAGCATATATCACCAAATCAACATAACCCAACCCAAAAATTTCACAAAAATCTCAAAAACCCCAAATTTTTTCAAAAACCCAAAACCTAGGTCTAAAAATGCATGAATGAATGAAAATGAAGGGATTAAGAACACTTACCAAGTGATTTAGGCTTGATCTAGGTCGAAAAAAGAGTGGGTGGAGTGATTTGAGTGAGATGAGAGTGTTTGGGGCAAGAGAGAAAGGTTTCTATCGAGAGAGAAGGGAGAAAATGAAATCTGAATCGCGCCCATACTTTAAATATAAAACGCAGCTCGATGGATCGAAGATTCTATCGAGGATCTGTCGAGCACTAAATCTCAATAGAAATGAATCTGTCGAGGTGCTGTCGAGGATCTGTCCACGACAAAACTCACCTTGATAGATTAGGAATCTGTCGAGAATCTATCTGGCAGACAGAATGCTCAGAAATTTAGCTCGATGGATCAAAGAAGCTGTCGAGCATCTATCGAGGAGAAACACAGAAATCTCAATGGATCGAGAATCTATTAAGATCTATCAAGAAAAGAGAAAGAAGGCTCAATAGAAAGAAAATTTGTTGAGGATCTATCGAGAAGCTGTCATGCTTGAAGAAAGAAGGTTTTTCAAGAAGGGAAAAACATAAAGAGATGAATGCAACAAGCAAGCTACTCAAACAAAGATCCAATCAACATGTTAAGCTCTCAAAATATCTCTTAACATATAGGCATAGCATCCACAGATCCAAAAACACACACACACACACACTAAACAAGTTTAACTAATTTTATATTTCAAAAACAAGTTGAGACAGTTTAGTGAGCATATATTAACACATGTATTCCTTGTGATAGCTAAATCACATTGTACTTGCACATGTATCAAAAGTAACAAAGAATTTTGTATGTTGTGTGTGAAACATAGCAAGAGTGCATAAGTATCCCATATTATGAAAATTTGAGACTAAAGAGAATCAAATACACTCACACACAATCATAATTGCTTGATAGGGACTATCACATTCGAGGTACATCCTATAACTCCTACATCTCCTTGAAACACGCTTGCAATCTTTTTTAAAAGCATTTTGATTTTTTTTTTTTTTGCTTTTATTTTTCTTTGCATATTTTTTTTTAAGCATAGCATGCATGGGCATATAAGAGAGAGAAAAGAAATACCCATTAATGTAAGCTTAAACATCCCAATTTTGTTGTGCGTAAGCACATAGATGTTATTCATGATTGGCGGGCTTTAGTGGTGAGATAGTTATTTATGCCTTTCTCTTAGGATTTTCTAGTCCATCCCGTTAAAAAGAGTGATATGAGTATGAGATATAAGAGACAATCTTAATTGTATTCATCACAAACATGAGCCACAAAGCTCACTTGCTTAGTTGTGCATTGAGATGCTCATCTAAACTACAGGAGATACAAAGTTTAGAAAACTTTATTTCAATGGCCATCTAGGTTACACAAGTGCCAATATACACAAATACACACTGTTTTTATATTTTTCTGATTTTTCAATATTTTTTTTTTATTATGAAAGACAAAATAAATAATAATAATAAAAACTGAAAAACAACCAAACACATAAAGAAACACACAAAGCATAAAACTAAAATTACTTAAAACAAGAAAGTAAATCAAACAAGTAATGCAAGAACATAAAGGGAGAGAGAGAAAAAGTGATTGAATCACTTTGACCCTTTTTCCTTCCATGCCTTGGAAGGACCTTTCCTTTGTGCAAACCTTTGATCCTGAGGAGAGGGGGAAGAATTGAAACCGTTTAAGTTCAAAAGGAACATGAGGGCCTTAAGAAGATCTCTTAGAGGAGCAAGAGAGGATGGAAACTGATTCTGATGTCCAGAAGAGACCATACTATTGCTTTGTTGAGTGGCTAACCACAAATAGCAATTTGGACGAGTATGCCCTGAAGCTCCACAGTGATGACAGAAGTGCAGCTTCTTTTGTTAAGACTT
This sequence comes from Quercus ilex subsp. ballota, assembly GCA_032727855.1. NCBI lineage: Eukaryota > Viridiplantae > Streptophyta > Magnoliopsida > Fagales > Fagaceae > Quercus > Quercus ilex. Next base: position 44,387,724 of record CM064911.1, read on the forward strand.
TTTGTTGTTTTCCTTCTTAGTCCTAGGGTTTCTAGTCTCTTTCTTTTCAACCTTAGGGGGTGCTCCTAGAACAGAATTGCCCTTGTCTAAGTTCTCACTAGCTATTTCAATTTTAGATTCATTGTTCTCAGAATTAACATTATCAGCAGGTGAGACAAACACAGTTATACTAGAAGAGGCAATATTAGGAGAAGAGAAATGATACCCTAAATTGATTTTGTCAGAAGTAGCTTTCTAAAAACTTAGCATCTCATCGAGCTTTGCACTGGAAGTCCTCTCCAATTGAGCACTGACTTGAAACAGCTTCGCTTCAAGCTTCTTGGTCCTTTCAGCCAAGAAATTATTCTTAAATCGCAGTGCTCCAATGGTTTGATTGGCTTCATTAACCTTGGTAGAGAGCTCCTCTCGATCTAGCTCCACATCACTAAGCTTCTTGGTGGCCAGCCTATACAGTTTCTTATGTTTCTCAAACACCTTATACAACTTAGCATAGGCTGTATGGATGTCATCTTGTTTATCCATTTTCTCAAACTTAGATTCCACCAAGTCCTCTTCTTCATCCATTGCTTCTACGATCCCCTCAGTAGGATCCACAGTGGCAGTGAAAGCACTCAAGATTCTTTCATTATCACTATCTTCTGACTCAGTCTCAGGCTCGGTATCACTCAAGGTAGCAACAAGAACCTTGCCCTTCCCAATCGACTTGAGATATGTTGGACATTCTCATTTCATATGTCCAAAACCATGACATCCGAAGCAATTTAGTCTGGAGGGAACAGTATACTGACCATCATCCTTAGCATCCTTCTTTCCTCTGTCTTGACTTTTGAAATGTGAAGAACTGGATTGCTTACGGTCCTTATCAAAGCCTTTCACGTTTGCATTCTTCATGAACTTCTTGAATTGCCTAGTGATGTAGGACTTCATCTTGAAATCTTCATCATCTAAAGACTTATTAGTATCATTACTTTTGGCCTTCAGTGCCATGCTCTTATTTTTGCTTCCTTTCCCAAGTCTAGTCAAACCCAATTCATAGGTTTGCAAGTTGCCAATCAGCTCCGTCAAAGGAATTTTGTCAATGTCCTTTAATTCTTCAATGGTAGTGATCTTGGCATGGAATCTCTCAGGCAGAGATCTAAACACCTTTCTCATAATCTTGGGTTCAAGAATCTATTCTCCAAGATTGAAGGCTGAGTTGACTATGTCCTTCAGCTTGGCATAGAACTCATCAAACGACTCATCCTCCTCCATCTTAATCTCTTCAAAGCTAGTAGTGAGCCTTTGGAGCTTTGAATCCTTGACCACCGTAGTCCCCTTATAGGTCGTCTGGAGAATGGTCCATGCTTCCTTTGTAGTTTTAGTAAAGAATATTTTCTTAAACTCCTCATTCGTGACCGCACTGAAAATGGCGTTCAAAGCTCTGCTGTTGAAGTTTGCCACTCTGATCTTTGCATCATCCCAATCAGCTGGTGCTTCCTTTGGCTTAGTCTAGCTAACCTCCACAGCTTGCCACACTTTCTCATCTAAAGATTGCAAGAAAGCTCTAATGCATACTTTCTAGTATGCATAGTTAGTGCCATCAAATAAAGGAGGTATAATAAGAGATTTCCCTCTATCCATGACAAACAGGGGTCAATGAATTACACAGCAAAGATTAAACCTAATCAGAGTGTTCCCGCTCTGATACCACTTGCTGGGTTAAAATGAATTGACCCCTTGCAAATTAATTAATTACCCAAGTTAATTAATTAGTCAAATTTCATGCAATAGAGTGGTAGCACAAACAAACCACCAAATAACTAAATGCAGCGAAAAATAAATTTGACACAGGTAATTTGTTTATGAATGGGGAAAACCACCGAGTCAAAACCCCACAGGGTGAATTTAAGGTCACCACTCTTAAGAATCCATTATTATCAATCACAAGTGGTTACAAGTATAAGGAATCCTACCAAACACTTTGGCCTATCCTGAAATACCAACTTATAGTTGAACCCTTACCCCAATACCCAATTGAACTTGTATTGTAGCGGCAATCTCTCTGTTCAATGCATGAATCCTAGTACGTGACTAATTAATGATGTACGGATCCTAATACGTGACTAACTCACCAACTTAAAGAAGATGTTGGCTGCAAAGTTCTTCAGTTCATCAACAGTGAAGATTAGGAAGTTCCTTGGTCACAAAACCCTTGGCGTAACGACGCAGTAGCTTCTACAAAGAGAATGATGAACTAGAGCAATTTTTGCCTCCGGTCACACAATGCATGTATTATTCTTTTTCATCATCTTATGACAGCCCTTAAAATAATCCTTATATATGTCTAGGTTTGTGAGAAGAGAAACCTTATGCAAATACTCAAGGATATGCATATAATCAGATCTAAAAACTCTGATTTCGTAATTCTCGACACATACAGCTTATGTTGAGCTTCAACATTAAATCTCGATAGAAAGAATTCTGTCGAGACTTCTATCGAGCTTTAATGAACAGCACTTCCTTCACTTGTTTCTTGGTTAGATTTGCATGGCTTCAATACTTAAACACTTGTTTCTTGAAGTACTAAACCCATCCTAGATCTATCCAATTACACGTAAAGTGCGTTTTGTCAAAAGATTAGCCAATTACGTAAATATGTCCCTAACAATAAGCAAAACCCAAAATAGCAAACTACTCTAAGCCATTAATTAATCACAACCTGCAGAAATTAAAAGCTAAGAGTAAGGGAAAGAGAGATGCAAACACAAGATAACACCGGCACGTGTTATCGAAGAGGAAACTGAAGAACTCAGCGAAAAACCTCTCCGCCAACCTCCAAGCGGTAAATGATCCACTAGAAAATTAGTTGGGATACATGAATAGCAATAGACCCTCCAAGCCTAATCTACCCAATGCACCTAAACCTTCCAAGCTTCTTGCTCCAACAAGGTTATGCTAAACCATGTCTTCTCTAGCTTTTCGAATCTCACAATTAGCCCATTGCATCAACCAATATGAATTGGATCTCTCTTGAACTGTTGTCGACGCCCCAACCTCAATCAGAATAAGTGGAAAAAAAAAACTGCCACCGTTGTGCCTTTGGTCGACCACCTGCCATGGCGACAGCTCCCGCACGCGCGGGGCCCTGTTAAAGGGCCCCTCTTGAATGGTGTGTGTTGTTCGCGCGGAGTTTCGGGTGCTCTCTCTCTCTCTCGGTGGAGGAAGTTAGGTCTACCTTTGGCGTTATGGCAAGAATCTGGGCCAGATTTTAAGGGATTTACCAAAGGTAAGTGGAGTCACCACCAATCATTGGGTTTTTGTAAGGTGTGATTAGTCACCTGTTTCTAGTTGATTTTATTACCGATCTGAGGTTAAGAAAAAAGGTCATTTTTCCTAATCTAATATGGATGGCAAAAAATTTTGATTCTTAGGTCTGGAAGTTTGGTTACATGTAGGGAAGGTGTTAGGCACCCCACAACGCTTGTCCAAGGATAGTCCTTTGTTTTGATAAAGCCTTAATTTTCAAAATTTTGTAGTAAAAACATGATTTTGGCGTTGGCTTTTGGGGCTTTGCATGCATGGGGGCTTTGAGGTTTGGTTTTGAAAGGGTGTGGTCTCAATCTATGCTTTCTTAAGGCATTCGAGCCAAGTACCAGATTTCCATGATGAAAATCTAGTGACAAGTCACCTTACTTTCACGGCAAAAATTAGGCATCGCTTGCCTTAGGTGACACGGGCTATGACAATCACACCGGAGGGGGGAACAGGTATATATATACATACAACATGCACAATCCTAGCACTTAGAGCAGGAAAGTAAATGCCTACATCCCTAGAACATAGCCCAAAATATAGGTGCAGGAAAGTAAACAGGGGTCGCCATACTCTAGAGATGAGGAAAAATGGTACAAAGCATGATATACCTAATTCAAACCAATTAAGGGAGAAAGGGAGGAGGAAGAGAGGGTTTAAAAGAGTACATAACCGAGGGAAAAAAGCAAAACCCTAAACCTATTGACTGTAGCTGCTTGGCTTATATCGACATGCTTGAGCTTGTGCCCTTCTTGCTTATGCTTAGGAGACCATGCCCTAGCTCCATGCATCCTCACTCCATGTGTGTACATGCAAAGTTGAAGACAAGAAAACTAGCAGACAAGCAATGGAAGGAAAAAGTGCGAAGAGCATATGAAAAGACAAAACGGATAAGCATGATAGGCATGGGAAGCAAAGAAGCAAGCAAATAAGCAAAAGGGCAAAAAAGTGAGAAAGCAAACAAAAGGAGGTGTCTGCGAGGGACAAATGTAGGTTTGGATCGGATGTCCATAGCTTCATTGTGTTAGAGCATGGATGACACACTAGCAAGCAAGAATTATGCATGGACATGTAAGCAAGCATGTAAAGATGCATATAAAGCCAACGGGTGGCACAAACAAACATAGTAAGCATATCATCGCATGGAGCGGAAAAGGGGAAAGGTATGCACGAAGCAACCGACATCATGACGATACATCCTGACGGGACATATGTGAATCATGTTAGGGACATATGTCAATGTAGAATTGGCTAATCCTTTGACAAAACACACTTTACTTGTAATTGGGTAGATCTAGGAAGTGTTTAATGCTTCAAGAAACAAGGTTTCAAGATTAAGTGTTAAAGCCACGCAAGTCTGTCCAAGAAACAAGTGAAGAAGTGCTGGATTTTAAATCTTGACAGCTAGCTCAACAACTAGTATTTATCGAGGTTCAAAAGCTGCTAAAGCCTGATGCTCGACAGTTATCTCGACAGATAAGCTATCTATCAAGGTTTATGAAATTTAGTTTTTCAGAGTTAATTTCAGTCCAATCTGTGAATACATGTTTGGGCTTTCTTTTCTTTCAACCCTAAACATCTATAAGGATTTTTTTAAGGGCCGTCAAAGGTTGCGCAAGTGTGGAGCAAAGTTGTGTTCATGCAAATTGTGACCGAAGACAGAATTTGCCTTAGTTCATCTTTTTCTTGAAGAGGCTATTGTGTTTGTACACTGTAGGGTTTTGTAACTAAGGAGCTCTGTGATCTTCATCATGTGATGAACTGAAAAACTTTGCAGACAACATTTTTCTTAAGTTGGTGAGTAAGTCGCGTACTGGGATCCGTGCATCGAATTGGTTAGTCATGTACTGGGAGTCGAGCATTACAAGGAGAGATTGTCACTACAGAACAGATCCAATTAGGTATTGGGGTAAGGGTTCAATTGTAGGTTAGTATAAGGTATTGGGATTCCTTTACTTGTAACTGCTTGTTGTGATAATAATGAATTCTCGAGAGAGGTGACCTTAAAATCACCCAATGGGGTTTTTACCGTGTAGGTTTTTTCCATTCGTAAACAAATTACCATGTCAATTTATTTCCCTCTGCATTTTAACTTAGCTGGTGATTTGTTTGTGCTACTACACTTATTGCATGCTAATTGAATTAATTAATTAACTTGGCTAATTAATTGGTTAATTCATCACAAGGGGTCAATACATTCTTGGCCTATCAAGTGGTATCAGAGCAGACACACTCTAATTAGGGTTAATCTTTGCTGTATGATCCATTGACCTCTGTTTGTCATGGATAGAGGATAGTCTCTTGTTATACCTCCTTTATTTGATGGCATTAAATATGCATACTGGAAAGTATGCATGAGAGCTTTCTTGCAGTCTTTAGATGAGAAAGTGTGGCAAGTTGTGGAGATAGGTTGGACCAAGCCTAAGGAAGCACCAACTGATTGGGATGATGCTAAGATCAAGGCGGCTAACTTCAATAGTAGGGCATTGAATGCTTTATTCAGTGCAGTTACAAATGAGGAGTTCAAGAAGATATTCTCTACTAAAACTACTAAGGAAGCATGGACCATTCTCCAGACAACCTATGAAGGAACTAAGGCTATCAAGGATTCAAAACTTCAGAGGCTTACCATAAGCTTTGAAGAGATTAAGATGGAGGAGGATGAGTCATTTGATGAGTTCTATGCCAAGCTCAAGGACATAGTGAACTCAGCCTTTAATCTTGGGAAACTATTCCCGAACCCAAGATTGTTAGAAAGGTGCTCAGATTTCTACTTGAGAGATTTCATGCCAAGATCACTGTAATTGAGGAATCGAAGGATATTGACAAAATTCCTTTGACGAAGTTTGTTGGCAATCTGCAGACCTATGAGTTATGTTTGACAAGGATAGGGAAATCTGGTAAGGGAAAAAGCATGGCATTGAAGGCCAAGAGTAGTGACACTAATGAGTCTTTAGACGATGAAGATTCTAAAATGAAATCCTATATCACTCAGCAATTCAAAAAGTTTATGAAGAATGCCAATGTTAAAGGATTTGACAAAGACTACAAGCAGTCCAGCTCGTCTTAGTTCAAGAACCAAGACAAAGGAAAGAAGGATGCTAGGGATGGCGGTTAGTACACTGTTCCCTCAGGACCAAAATACTTTAGATGTCAAGGCTTCGGACACATGAAACAAGAGTGCCCTACATATCTCTAGACCATTAGGAAGAGTAAGGCATTTGTTGCTACCTTGAGCGACACCGAGCTTGAAGATGATTCCGACAATGAGGATGATGGAATCCTAAATGCCTTCATTGACACTGTAAATCTTACTGAAGGGATTGTTGAAGATGTGGATGAAGAAGAGGACTTGGTGGAGTCTAAATTTAAGAAGATGGATGAACAAGATGACATCCACACAGCCTATGCAAAGTTATACAAGGTCTCAGAAAAGCATGAGAAGTTGTATAGGTTGGCCACCAAGAAGCTCAGTGATGTGGAGCTTGAACGGGAAGAAATCTCCACAAAGTTTGATGAAGCAAATCAGACTATTGGAGCACTGAGATTTGAGAATAATTTCTTGGCTGAGAAGACCAAGAAACTTGAGGCAGAACTGTTCCAAGTAAGAGCTCAGTCAGAAAGGACTTCAAGTGCAAAGCTTGATGAGATGCTCAGTCTTCAGAAATCTGCTTCCGATCGAACCAGTTTGGGGTATGATTTCTCTTCTCCTAGTATTACTTCTGCTAGTACTACTGTTTTTGTTCCTCTTAGTAATAATGTTGAATCTAAAAACAATGATATGCAAAATGTGTTAGCTAGTGAGAACATAGACAAGGGTAAATCTATCTTAGGAGCACCCCCTAAGTAGGATAAGAAAGAGATCAAAAACCTTAAGGCTAAGAAGGGAAACACTCAAAAGCCTAAACAGAAGAAGCAGCATCTCTATCATCATTGTGGAGCAGCTGGACATACTCGATCAAATTGCTACAAGTAGTTAGCCACTCAATAAAGCAACAGTATGATCTCATCAGGAAACCAGAATCAGTTTCCATCCTCCTTTCCTCCTCTTGGAGATCTTCTCAAAGCCCTCATGTTCCTTTCGAACTTGAACGGATTCAATTCTTCCCCCTCACTGTCGGATTAAGGGTTTGCGAAACGGAAAGGTTCTTCCAAGGTGTGGAAGGAAAAAGGCTCCAAGTGATTTAATCCTTTTTTCTCTCTCTCCCCATTTTGTTTTTGTTTTTGCATTACTTGTGTGTTTTGCTTTCGTGTTTTGAGTCATTCTAGTTTTATGCATTGCTTTGTTTAACATTTTTTTTTTCATAAAAATAAAAATAAAAAAATTGAAAAATCAGAAAAATACAAAAACAATGTGTGTTTGTGTACATTGGTACTTGTGTACCTTGGATGGCAATTGAAACAAAGTTCTCTAAACTTTGTATCTCTTGTAGCTTAGATGAGCATCTCTATGCACAATTAAGCAAGTGAGCTTTGTGGCTCGTGTTTGTGATGAGTAAGATTAATTAATCTCTTGTACTTAACACTCGTATCACTCTTTTTTGATGGGAAAAACTAGAAAATCCTAAGAGAAAGGCATAAATAACCATTTCACCACTGTTGCCCGCCAATCATGAAATGACATTTGTATGCTTCGGCATAGCAAAAGTGGAATGTCAAATGCTTAACATCATTGGGTATTTCTTTTCTATCTTTTATATGCCCATGCATGGTTTGCTTAAAAGAAAAAATATGCAAAAAATAAAAAAATAAAAAGCAAAAAGAATCAAAATGCTTTATATATGATTGCAAGCGTATATTCTAGAAGACGTGGGAGTCATAAGATGTACCTTGAAGGTGATAATCCCCGTCAAACAGTTATGATTGTGTGTGAGTTAAAGTGATTTTTTCATATATCAAATCGTTGTAACTTGTAGACACTTATGCAATCTTGTGATATTTTTCACACACAACACGTAATATTCTTTGCTACTTTTGATACATGTGCAGGTACAATGTGATTTGGCCATCACAAGGAATACATGTGTTAATGTATGCTCACTAAACTATCTTAACTTGTTTTTGAAATATAAAATTGGTTAGACTTGTTGTGTGTGTGTGTGTGTGTGTTTTGGACCTATGCGCTAGACATTTTTTCTTGTTGGGAGATGATTTTGAGAGCTTAAAATGTTGTTTGGATCTTTGGTTGTATAGCATGCTTGATTGCATTCATGTCTATGTTTTTATCTTCTTTGAAAAACTGTTTTTAAGCAATCTCGACAGCTACTGGACCTCGACAGCTAGGCCATCTATCGAGCCCTTTCAGCTTATTTTTATCGCATTTTCAATAGCTTCTCGATAGCTACTTGATTCATTGAGAAACTTTCTGGATGCTCGATAGATGCTTGATAGCTTCTCAATCCATCAAGCCCTTTTTGCTGTGGACACCTCTCGACAAATCCTCGATAGCTCTTCGACAGCTAATTCACGCATTTTAAACCTCGACACCTCTCGATCTGTCGAGATTTATGACTTTCTATATATACCGTTAGCGCGAAAATTCTCTCATTTTCTCCGAACTCTCTCCATAGATTCTCTCTTCTCTCACTCCAAAACTCCTCAAACTCAACCTCTTCATATTCCTCACTTATTCTTCAACCTAAATCAAGTGTTCTTCATCTGGTATGATCTTATTTCTCTCTTGTATCATGCATTTCATTCTTTTTTACCTAAGTTTTGGGTTGTTGAAAAGTTTTTGGGATTTTTCAAAATTAATGAGATTTTTGCAAAATTTTTGGGTCAGGTTTTGCTTAAATGAGTTTTAAAACATCATGCATTGCATTACATTTGCATTATAACAATGTGTCATGCATTTTTAGATGTGTGTTTACTTTGTTGCACTGATGTGTGCTGGTAGGTTTGGATTGGGCTGAGCCCATAATATTTTTAAGTTTGCATATCACATGTTCTGGTGGAAAAATACAGGTTTGTATCGCATACAAAACATACACAGCAGAAAATTAACAGATCTACTTCATTTGCAATTGATAACATGTATTATGTAAGTTTCAGAATTTAAGAATAAGAAAGCGTACCTTAGTGCGGTGAAATTCAAAAACAAAAGATTAGAAGTACTTGGGAAGACTTTTAATCTTCACTCCAATTCCATTTAATACCCAAGAAATGTGGTCTCTCAATCAGTTTCCAAGGAGAGAATAAGAGAATGTCCAACACTCACACACAGAGCATTTCATTCATTATATGATCTTAATGAAAAACCCTCTTATAAAATTCTGTATGTTTCTCTCATTATATATAACTAATTATCTAATTGGGCTAGCCTTTTGGGCCATTCCAATTGGGCTCTAGTATGTGACTTGGAGTGGGACCAAAAAGGAACAAATAAGACTCTAGCTCCAATGGGCCTTGGGCTTTTCTGAGTACCTAATTTAATCTTTTATGTTATTCATCATATATTTATGAAATCCAATTTCATAAATATATACTTTAGTAACTCCTTACTAAAGTGGTTGGCCCCAACAGTCTAAATAACCAAACCCATTAAATTTACCTCAACAGAATAATTTATATCTCCGTTAAGAGATTATGAATTCCATCTTGAGAATATATGTTCCATCAACACTAAATGTGGCTGTCCAAAATATTAAGATTTTGATCGTGACTTATAGATCTTACTCCTGATATATCAAAGCAACCTACACCTCATGATTATGTCCATTATTCTCTCAGGATTTAGAGTTGATATAAATAGAAGTCGTGAGATTTATTATTCATTTGACAGTCGTTAGGAGAATAATAAATCTCACAACAGTCCAGTTCAATATGTCTTAACTCTTAAAACATATCAACATACCAACTAGAAGTTTCCGCTTCCATGATCAAGACAAATCATCTTAATTGATATGTTATAGTCTTCGCAGATGAAATGCCCAATTTCATCACCGACTGTGAACTAAAATTATGAGTTTACAAAGAATTTGTGATTTATATATTCTATGAATTTTCACATAAATCACATACTATGCATCTCATGAACTATATGATAATGTCCCATTAGTTCATTTATAGATAGTTTCATATAATTAAACAATTTAATTATTTATGACATGCCAATAAATTGGATTTTAGGGCATAAACCCCAACATGTTCATGCATTTTCTTGCATACGTACTTTCTTTTATCTTTATATTGATATTGATATTGTTGGTGCTTTTCTGCATCTCTCTCTCTCTCTCTCTCTCTCTCTTTTTCTTGCGTTAGTCTGGTCTATGGCACCCAAACGTAAATCCACTCCGTTCTAGAACCCTCTTTATTCTGGGGCATCCACTTCTTCTAACTTCACTCCTTCTCACGTACAGTTCCGTGATGATAAAGCCCAAAAGGACTTTTCGGAGAACTTTTCTCAACGAGGCATTCATTTGGAACACCTAGTCATTCTATCGGATTTTTTTGATACTGGTCTTCTTACTGTCATCTACAGTCAAGGTTGGGAGTCACTGTGTGGCATCCCGGTCACCTGTCCCTCCGTGATCATATAGGAGTTATACTCCAATATGCACGAATTCGATACTTCCGTACCTCATTTTTTCTCTCGCGTTCAAGGTATGCGCGTTGTAGTTACTCTGTATATTGTGTCTGAGGTACTACATGTTCCTAGGGTAGTGCATCCTGACTACCCTGGTTGCGATCGTCTGAGGACTGTGTCCAAAGATGAACCCTCATCTCAATTTTGTGAGACACCTTCTTCTTGGGGTGACTGTCAAAACACCCATTGCTTAGACTTTGCAAAAGGTCTGAGATTCCTTAACATGGTGATGACATTCATTCTTCATCCTTTGTCTCACTATAACTCCATCATAGAGCCACGTGCTCAATTTTTGTTATCCCTTTTAGAGGACATTTCTATTGACTTCCCTTCTCATTTTATTCTATCCCTTATAGATGTTTATAGGGATATGATGACTCGCGATACGCTCATTTTTCCTTCCGCTATCATGAGGCTTCTTTGCCATTTTTCCGTCTCCTTTCCCAAGTCTCCTCATTTTTTGGTTATGTGTGCCATAGACGCTGCTATCGTTAGATGGAGCAAGGCATAGCTTAGATTGAGGTGGCCCCAGACAGAGACGGCGACTCCTCCAGCTTCTTCCACTCCATCCACCTCTACTTCTTCATCTTTTGCAAGTGGAGTAACTCTCGAGACCATCATGGCACAGCTTGTGCACATGGATGCTCGCCTTGACACACTTAGTAATGAGTTGTGTCAAGTGAACACCCATATTGGTCATATTGCATGATGACAGGCTGCCATGGGTGGTTTCACTGCTTATACCTCTCCATCTCCATTGGCTTTAGAGGATGAGAGTGATGATGGCTCCGGCAGTGATGATGCTGATGAGGATGAGGATGAGGATGCTAGCTCATCCAGTGATGATGAGATGTCTACTTGATGTACTTACCCTTTGTCACTCGTGACAAAAAGGGGAAGTAGTTTTGATATGAGAGTAGTCATATACATAGGGGGAGAGTTAGCATAGGAGATTTTTGTGATAGGGGGAGTGTTTATACTATGAGGGATGTAGTGAGGTTTTTATGTATTTTCTTTTCTTTCTTTTACATTTACCTCATGTATATTGGTCTTTGACCATTTGACATACATTATACTTATATTTGGGTTTACATATATATTGATGTATGTTATTCACCTATATTTACAAGTGTTGTTTTTTTTTTTCTCTCTTTATGCACATGCTTCTTATTTAGTGTATGCAATCTTTTATTTCTGTTTCACACTAAGATGCTGTGATGAGTTTTGTTTAAAGTGTTTCAGAAATATAGGTTGTCAAAGTCTTCTTGCCATGAACTCTCTTCTTGCAAAGTTTTTTAAGAGTTTGTGTTAGGATAGATTTTATTGTATTCAACAAGTAAGTATGAGTTGAATGATTTATGACTTCTCTCATATGTTCATTTGTTTGTTGTGGTTTTGTCACAGATTGCCAAAGGGGGAGATTGTTAGGATATATGAGAATCGTGTTAGGAACATATGTCAATGTAGAATTGGCTAATTCTTTGACAAAACGCACTTTACTTGTAATTGGGTAGATCTAGGATGTGTTTATTGCTTCAAGAAACAAGGTTTCAAGATTAAGTATTAAAGTCATGCAAGTCTGTCCAAGAAACAAGTAAAGAAGTGTTGGATTTTAAATCTTGACAGCTAGTATCTATTGAGTTTTAAAAGTTGCTGAAGCCCGATGCTCGACAACTATCTCGACATATAAGCTATCTATCGAGGTTTATAAAATTCAGTTTTTCAGAGCTGATTTTAATCCAATCTGTGAATACATGTTTCGGCATCCTTTTCTCTCAACCCTAAGCATATATAAGGATTGTTTTAAGGGCCGTCAAATGTTGCGCAAGTGTGGAGCAAAGTTGTGTTCATGCAAATTGTGACCAGAGACAAAATTTGCCCTAGTTCATCTTTCTCTTGAAAAAGCTGTTGTGTTTGTACACCATAGGGTTTTGTAACCAAGGAGCATTGTGATCTTCATCGTGTAATGAACTGAAGAACTTTGTAGCCAACATCTTTCTCAAGTTAGTGACTAAGCCATGTACAGGGATCCGCGCATCGAATTGGTTAGTCATGTACTGGGAGCCATGCATTACAATGAGAGATTATCACTACAGAACAAGTCCAATTGGGTATTAGGGTAAGGGGTCAATTGTAGTTTGGTATTGGGATTCCTTTACTTGTAACCGCTTGTTGTGATAATAATGAATTCTCGGGAGAGGTGACCTTAAAATCACCCAGTGGGGTTTTTACCGTGTAGGTTTTCCCCATTCGTAAACAAATCACGATGTCAATTTATTTTCCGCTGCACTTTAACTTAGTTGGTGATTTGTTTGTGCTACCACACTTATTGCATGCTAATTGAATTAATTAATTAACTTGGCTAATTAATTGGTTAATTCATCACAAGGGGTCAATACATTCTTGGACTATCACATCCCAAGTGGTTACATCCAGACAAGGCCTTATGGGCGTCAGATGTAACCATACAACCACAAACCCGCTAAAGGTGTCAAACGTGGCAAAGCCTAGAACAAGAGAGGCTAACATGGAGATTAAGCAAAGAAACAAGCAAGCATAGACATGCAAATAAGGTGATCCAAACCCTTTGATATGGGCCAAGGTATATGGACGATGACAAAGACCATAGGGTCTAGATCGGGTTCGAACCAATAGGCCAAAACATGGGAGAGAAAGATAAAGTGACAAAAGGGCTACAATAGCACATGGCAAGACAAACATAGCCTAGGTCTAGGCACACAAACATGGCATCGAGCACATAAGCACATGGAAGATGGCATAAAGCATATAGAACATAGATACAAGCACGCAAGCATGTGAAAACATAGATCTAGACATATAAGCATGGCAATGTGTATGAACATGTGAAAGCTAGCACATAAACATGGAAGAACGTGAATCCAAGCATATAAGCATGTACGGATGCGATCTAAGCATAAAAGATGGCAAAAAGCACATGAACACATAGATCCGAGCAAAGCATAACCATAGGCACGATATCAAGCATGTGAGCACATAACCCTAACATTAACATAAAGCAAAAAGAGGAACGAAAAAAGAAAGAAAGCATGGCATAAAACCCTAAGCATATAGATCTAAACATATAAGCATGTAGAAACATAGATCTAAGCCAAAACATGGCATAAAACATAACAACCAAGAAAACTAAGCTAGAAACACACATAAAGCAAGGAACATGCTAAAGAAAGCAATAAATCATGTTATTCAAGCAAAAATAGCAAAATAAATGCTAGAAAAAGATTTAGAAGGTTAGGGGCGTGGATGTAGAGCATGGATGATAGCTAAAAAGCTACATCCACACCCCTAAACCCCAAATCCAAAGCGTAAGACCAAGGAAAGGAAGATTAGATACAAAAGCAATACCTTGTGTTCTTGGTGAAGAGAGAAAGATCAAGAAGTTTTGATGTATTTTTGGGGTGTTTTTTGGTGTGTGGAAAAGAGAAGAAACGTAGAGAGAAGCTGGGTAGAGGGGGGAATTTCAGAAAAATGTGTCTCCTTAGGTCTGGGGGGCCCTTGGAGGGTCGCCAGCCTCAATTCTCTCTGATCGGGTTGAATTTGACATTTTTGGAAAGGTCTTGACTTCCTGATTTTGAAGGTGTAGAACTTGAAAATCCAACGGTCGGATCAAAAGTTATGGCTCTTGGAAGTTTGTGGTGCATTGATCTATGCGCTATCTCGATTTTTGTGATATCTTGGCTGTTCTAACTCTGATTTCAACCCATGAATATTCGTTGGAACAAGAATGCGATAATCTTCGCAATGGTGTTAGTCTCAACCCTTTCTGGTAGTCGGATCAAAATTAGGGTTTTTGGGCCCACCCAAGGTCTACTTCGAGTCAAACTTGGTCAAATTTGTTAAAAATCTCCGAGAAGCTCGGGTTTGACGTAAAACTACAAAAAATGTTTTTTTTTGTGAAAGTTTGGGCCTCGTTTGACCTTTGGTCAAACCCAGGGCTGACCTGGAGCGTTTTGGTCATTTTAGCGGAGAAAAGCACCTCGGGTGCTCCGGTGCCCGAACGGGTTGCACCACATCGTTCTAGATGTTCTCATGACCCCGTAGAGAGAAAATGATTTTTTAGATTTTCGGGGGTCCGGCATAGAAATCGGAGGCGAACAAAATACGGTATCAACAGCTGCCCCTTCGTAATCTAATATCTCGAGTGCAATGAAAGGTGTCGGATAAAGAACGTGATTTCGAATTTTGTTGTCCTCAAATTTGTGTGTGGAGTCCATTCATGGATCGAGACTGGAATTTACCTAGTGCTGTGGCAACTATTGAAATATTTTCCGGACGCGCCTCGAAGCTTTAGGAGAGGAAAATGGAGAGGATCTTTCTTTTTTTTTTTTTTGGATTCGATCAGGTCAGCGTTGACTGGGTCAACATTGACCTAGTCAACCTGCCCGGCGGCTCTTATTGGGTTGCTAGGCCTACCCGGTTGTCCTAGAAAGGCCGCTAGGCAGCCCAGGACCTATAAAAGGCCTTTGGCTCCCTTTTCTTGCTCATTTCATCCTTCTCTCTCACTTCTCACTTCTTACAAAATTTCCTAGAGTGCTTAGAGCTTAACAGGTCCGTGCTTTCAACTTCAGTCTGCCATTTCAATCAACTGTTTCTGCCTATTCTGCACTCGAGGTCAGTGTCCATTTTTATCCTTCTCTTATTTTTCTGTAAAATGTTAGTATCAATACTACTAGAGAAGCATGCTAATGTTTATTTTTATTTTTGGAATTTTCATAAGCATATATTTTTGCCATGATTTCATACCATGTTATCTTAGGAAAAATGCATGTGTATTTTTTTTTTGGTCTTTGCCATATGAGTGCAAACATGCGGAAATTTAGATGCTAAAAATAAAGTGGGACACAGGTGAGGGGACTTATCTAGTAGTCAGAAATAGTGAAAATGGTGAAATGCGCGGCATCACCGCTAGTTAATCTCGGAATGGAGTGTGAGCTTACGGCATTGTTGCTATCACCCACGGTAAATTAGGAACTTGGAAAATTTTTAGAAACTCAAAAACTATGTGATGCGAGGCATACGACACGGTCGCTATTACCTCAAGGCGGGATGTGAGCATATGGCATGGTCACTATCACCCACTCTAGATATGAATCCAGTATTTCTTTGGGAACTGGTAATTGTGATGGCGCGAGGCATATGACATGGTTGCTATTACCTCAAGAAAGGATGTGAGCATACAGCACAACCGCTATCACCCACTGTAGAATGCGAACTCGGAACTTCTTTGGAATCTTGATAACTGTGATGGCACGAGGCGTATGACACGGTCGCTATTACCTCAAAATGGGATGTGAGCATATGGCATGGCCGCTATCACCCACCGTAGATCAGGAGCTCAGGACTTCTTTAGGAATCTGATAACTGTGATGGCACGAGGCGTATGACACAGTCCCTATTACCTCAAAATGGGATGTAAGCATATGACACGACCACTATCACCCACTGTAGATCAGGAACTCAGAACTTCTTTGGAAACTTGATAATCGTGGTGCAAGGCATACGACACGGTCGCTATTACCTCAAAATGGGATGTAAGCATACAGCACGGCAACTATCACCCACTGTAAATGCGAACTTGGAACTTCTTTGGGCACTTGATAACTGTGACGCGAGGCATACGACACTGTCACTATTACCTCAAGATGGGATGTGAGCATACGACACGTCCACTATCACCCACTATAGAATGCGAGCATACGGCATGGCGGCTATCACCCACTGTAGAATGCGAGCATACGGTACGGCTGCTATCACCCACTATAGCATGTATAAGATTCTGCCCTCTTTGCGAGAACATGTGCTTGACATAGACCTGTATGATATGTTTAGGAAAAGTGTTAGTTCATCTGCATTGCCATTTACTTATGGGCATACCATTGATGTCTGAATTTCTTGCTATTTTGTAGATTATGTCTTGGAGAGTTAGCTCTGGGGGAGATCGGGGGAAGGCCCCCATGTATGCTACGTCCCACAAGGACAATTCTTCCGATGATGAGACTACTTCGGCTGGTGAGCAGGTGGCTCGAGTTTTGCAGAGCCGCTTTGACCATAGGGAGGAGGATACTGGTCCTGCCAGCGGTATATCTATTAAGACGCGGTCCAGGAGACGGCGATCGGTTGAGACAGCCAGTGCCTCGTCTAAGTCCCATACTGTTTCTAGGGGGGCAAGTTCACGGCACAGGATGGTTAGAGGGAAGGGAGCCTCCGAAGGAGAGGTGCGAGATGATGACATCTAGGGAAAGGGAGCAGGGATAGGACACCTTTCAATTTCATTAGATTTAGGCTCAAGGACTTCATCACTACTCTTTATTTTGGAAGATTCATCTTGTGTATTGCTTTTAGGAATATCTTTTTCAATGATTTTTCCACTATGAGGAGTACTTACAAATTTAACTTGACTCACTTTATTTTTAGAGAACTACAATCATCAACACAAAATTGACCTTAGGGGTTTGGTTGTGGTTGTGATGGAAACTTACCCTTTTCTATTGTGCCCATGAATGTGGTCAATTTAGTAAGAGTGCTCCTAATGTCATTTATGGCTTGTGAGTTCTAATTATTAATGGTAGATTGAGTCTGCATGAATTGTTGCAAAGTGTCCTCAAGACTCTTCTTTGGAGGGGGATTATAGGGAACAAAATTTGAAGAACCATGTGTAGGAGGTGCAACCACATTATCATTCCTCCAACTAAAATTTGGGTGATTCCTTTACCCTGAATTGTATGTCTCTGAATAGGGGGAAGGGTATGATTTTTTCACCATGTTCATAGCATTTGCTTAATCATGCAACACCTCTTTAAAAGTTGGAATTGTAGGGCATTCATTGGTAGGGTGTTCCATGATCTCACAAATTCTACAAACTTCATCAATTCTAGGCACAATATTGATTCCATTGACCTTTCTTAATTCCATTGCTTCAAGCTTCCTAGTTAGACTAGCCACCCTAGCACTAAGGTCATCATCTTCCCTAAGTTGGTACTTACCACCCCCAAAGAGGTTAGTGGATGCTCTAGACCTATCTGAGGTATCAGTGGTATCCCAAGATTGGGCATTCTCAGCTAAGAGATCAAAATAATCAAAAGCCTCATCCGGATCTTTATTCAAAAACTCTCCATTGCACATCATCTCTACAAATTGGCTCATCTTTGGAGTTAAACTTTCATAGAAAAAACTAATTATATGCCAAGTTTCATAGCCATGATGTGGACAAGCATTAAGCAAACCTTTAAATCTTTCCCAACATTGATAAAATGTCTCATTATCTTTTTGTGAAAAATTCATTATTTGTCTTTTAAGTGCATTAGTCCTATGAATTGGAAAAAATTTCTTTAAAAACTTAGTTTGCATCTCTTGCCAAGTACCAATTGACCTAGGTCGCAAAGAATTAAGCCAAGTTTTTGCCCTATCTATAAGAGAAAAAGGAAACAACTTCAAGCTAATGATCTCTTCATTACATGATCAGTCATAGAAGGTATAACATACCTCCTCAAATTCCTTAAAGTGTAGGTAAGGATTTTCAGAATCTAAGCCATGACATTTAGGAAGTAATGAAATCATACTAGGCTTAAAATTAAAATTATTTGCATTAGTTGGAAAAATGATGCATGATGGTGCACTACTCCTAGTAGGTTGCAAATAATCCCTGAGAGTTCTAATGGGTTGGTGAGCATGGAAGTTTTTTGCTGTGACTTAAATAATGCTCTCAAGTGCAGGATTGTCACGAAGTAATAACTCGGTAAGTCCAAGGTTGAATCCACAGGGAAAAGGGAATTGATTAGCGAACAACAAGAGAAAAAAAACTAAAATAGTAAAATTTAATTGAAGAGAATTTTGATAGTTTAGTAAAGGTAATTTAAATTGAGAGAAAATAACAATATATTAAGGTGCTAAGGTTTAAGGATCCACACACAACACATCTATTGGTAGTTTTAACAATATTTATTTTATAACTCAACTAAAATTCATACGAAGGATGATCTTAATTGGATGATTTAACAATAAAGACTCAAGAATTAATTGTCTAAGGTAGTTTCATGAAATTGATTGATTTTAGGCAAAACAAAACTAGTGAATTAGTTCACAGGGAATACTAAGCATTTAACGTGCCCGGAGTCTATGATAAATCAAAGAATTATACAGAGCTAAACACTTTTCTAGATAAGTAAAATAATAAAAAACATAAATACATAAGCATTAAAACCAATAAATAATTGTTAAGAACATACCAATAAACGGTTGGGTTTCACCCCTTGCCTTAGCAAGGCTTCTAGCAAGCCATAACACAAATAAAACTCTAAAACCTATAAAGAAACTTTAAGAAAACCTAAATTATGTTCTAAAACAGCTCTCCTTTGAATTTTGCCCTAAAGAGCCTTTAAATAGGTCAATGAATCCTATTACAAGTTGAATTCCCGTTTGGAGAAAATCCCAGGTTTTTAGGCTTCACTGAACTTTAAAATTAGGACTTTTGATAAACTACAAAGTTGTATTCCTTTAAGTTAGTGTTCCATCCCAACTTGAATCATCTCGATTGGACATCTGAGCTGAAAGTTATGCTCCAAATACTAACTGGTGCGCAAGCTGAAATCCTAATCCGAATTGGACTTGGATTAGATGCAAATTTCCTTTGATTCCTTACTCCAATTGGACTTGAATTTAATTGGGTTGGCCTTCTTTGACTTCATCATGGCCCTTGTAAAAGTAAAGTCCATTAGCTTTCTTCTTTGCACAAATCCACTTATTTAATTTCATTATCCTACAAAAGACAAATTCACGCATTAAAATTCAATTAAGCACAAAATCGATTATTTAGCATTATTCCAAAACCAACTATAAAATGCATGAATTAACTCAAAATAAGTATGATAATGTTTTTTAATAATGATATAAATATACAAAATTAAGCTATTATCAACATCCTTATAAATATATATGAGGTCTTTGTTGGGCCTGAGGTTTCCACCACATTAGGCTGGGGCCGACGCTCACACCTGAACCATTGACAGAGGCATCCAGGACACTCACCTTCAGCATGGGCTGAATGATCATCCTTCCGCACTAGCGCGAAGGGGAGAGGTATGTTGCATTTCCTTCTTGGTCATTCAGATTACAATCATATGCATGTGCTAATGAGTAGCTTTTGATTTCAAATGTAGGGGAGTGAGAGGCTCCACGGCTGGGGCGTGTGGTCCACTTTCCTCCAAATATTGTTCGCTCTTAGGACCCATCCGCGGTATGCTGCATTTTAAGAGAGCAGGGATTTAAGGACTTCCTGTGGATTCCCCCGTTCACCATGAGGCATGGGAATGGGGAGGCTTTGGTGTGGCGGTTTCCTGCCGAGACAGGCACCTTCCATCTAAGTTGCGAGGAGTACGTGGTCCTCCCTCTTAACTGGACAGCCATTTTGGGTATCTGGTTTGGTGGCCATTAGATTCCGACGGACGAGATGACCTTTAAGATAGCCAGCGAGCTCTTAGGCATCCCTCTTCCACTGACTGCTGAGACGAAGGGATATTTTTGACCCACTACATCACCACAGATTCGTACTGAGTGGCTGTAGCATAGTATTCCCTGGGACACGGCCCCCATCAACACTCATCTTCATCGGTGCTTTCTGTGATTCCTTGGTAGTTGCTTCTTGGGCAACAACCTATTTGTTTTGACTTGTCAGCTATAACAGGCTATAGGAGTAGTCTCCGGCATTAGGGCTTATGACTGGGGGTCAGTGACCTATGGCTTCTTCATTTCTTTCTTGAGGTGAGCCTCCCAGTGAGACTTCAAGAATTTGGAGGGATGTTGGCAGATATTGACATGGTGGGCATATGAGTACATCTCAGCCCTGCGGCCGCATTCTACAAGCTTGTCCTTGATAGCATACCCTCGAGCATATGCAAGGACTCATTGCAGGATCACCAGGGTTGTTGTGGTACAGCCAGTCACTATCTTTGCAACTCTAGATTGCGTCACTCAGGATGAGATCATAGTCTGCCCTTACGACAGGACGCCACTAAGGAGGCCGGAGCTCACCATTGCTATGGGCCAATCGAGGATCTGTCGCTGGTTTTAGGCCTTGACAAGCTGAGAGTTCTTTCTAGCAGAAAGGACCTTCCATCAGGTTATGCCAGTCTACGGAGTGCCTAGGGACCCACCTCCTCACGGTTTGTCATTCGAGGCCATAGTCCTGGATGATTCGGATTATGCGACGGGCGCCTTCGATGCTTATGTGGACACGGGTAGAGACTATTTTACCTGGTTTGTAGAGTCTTCTGTGGGGCCTATCATCGAAGATGTCCCCGTGAGTGGGGGTAGAGTGCTAAGAGGTGCCATCCACACTCAAGTGGCCACTAAGGCAGAGTGGATAGCGTGTGTCGAGACTGCAGAGGCCAGAGTGACAAAGTTTGAGGCCATATTTGCTACTAGAGAAGTGCACATGCAGGAAGAGATTGCTCGGGCATTAGCCAGGGAGAGGGAGGTCTAGCAGAGAGATAGGTAGATACGAGCTACCGTGATGAATAGAGAGCAAAGTCAGTTCCAGATTGAGCTAGCCCTACATCAAGGCTATTCCATTCTTTTGGCGAGAGAGTTACGGGCGGCTCGTCTTCCTATCCTGGCTGCCCCTGAGATTCCAAGCCGAGGGCCCATCATTCCTCCATTTGGGCAGAGGTACATACCAGTTCTACTAGGCCTGTCGGGCAGTTGAGATTCTTTTGCTTAGGCTTCAGGGCCTTCCGAGGGTCCAGGGTACACTCCCAGTACTTCAGACGGTGTGGGTCCTTCTACCAGCCATTTTGCAAGTGGTGATGATATAGATAATGGTGATACGGACTAGTTTATTGGCAGCGAGGATTCTCCATAGGATTAGCCATTTGTTGTAGCATGATGTAGCCCCTACGTGGGCATGTATCTTTTTATGTATTCCGTAGACATTGCCCATGATAGGTCAGCTATGTATGTATATTATGTATAGCCTCTTGGCAGGCTTGGACATGTATTGCCTACCCCCCCCCCCCTCCAGTGGGCTTTGATGTATGGTATTATCTCTTTGTAGCATGATGTGTGTATGGAACAATACCTCTTACTAGGACTTATATGTATAATTCTAGGACTTACATGTATGTGTAAAACAATGCCTCTGGTTAGGACTTACATGTATAACTCTGGAAAAATCGCCTTTAGAAGGGCTGCTGATGTATGTGTAAAATAATGCCTCCGATTAGGACTTATATGCATAACTCTGGAAAAATCACCTTTAGAAGGGCTGTTGATGTCTGTGTAAAACAATGCCTCCGATTAGGACTTATATGTATAACTCTGGAAAAATCACCTTTAGAAGGGCTGCTGATGTCTGTGTAAAACAATGCCTCTGATTAGGACTTATATGCATAACTCTGGAAAAATCGCCTTTGGAAGGGCTACTAATGTCTGTGTAAAACAATGCCTCTGATTGGGACTTATATGCATAACTCTAGAAAAATCGCCTTTAGAAGGGCTGTTGATGTGTGCATGCACTATCGCATCTTCATCGGGGATGATGGTTCGAACTGGTTTGTATAACACTCAGTTGTTTTGAGCCGTAGTTTCACGGATTTGCTAGTAGCTTCTAAACAATGATCGTCCCGCTAGGGGAAATAGAAAGGAGAGATCGCGTGAAATAAACTACCCTAGTTTAGGGTTTCATGCGATTCTCAACATGAGAGATACATCCTTAGCAAGACGGACCCATTCTTGTATATTGGACAAAAGAGGAGGGAACCACACAAAATAAACTACCCCAGTTTAGGGTTTTGCTGGGTTCCGAGCCTATAGAATGGTTGTAGGCGGCCTCAGCTTCGTAAACCATACCATAATGCTGATGACGAGTGCGGACACTCTGAACGAGATAACTTTAGACACGCCCCAAGGCAGTATGCATTGGTTGCTCCTGTTATTACTCGAGCAGGTTAAAAAATTAAGGAACGGGATTCTTAAGGTACCACTATGGGAAATGACTCCCTTTGTCCTCTAAATAAGCTAAAAAAGGCTGCAGGATGGCCGAGATCGGGCTCTAGCTTTTTTCTATTGCAGATTTTGACTATCGGGGCTGAATCGACCCTTGAACCGGGCTTTGAAAATGAGGTTCAAGACATTTGAAGGTGCTAAACAAGACACACAAATATAAACTGCCCTAGTGTGGGATTTGTGCGGCCTCGAATGTGCGAGCGAAAGTTTCCGATAATCTAGGTCACTGTCAGGTCGATTATGCATTACAGTGAGCACTAAAACAAGGGAATCTTCGCTCCAAAGTGATCAGAAACATGTCAAGTAGGAGGGGGAGTGCCAGAATAGGTCTAAGTTTGTGCCTAAGGGGCTGAAAAGCCCCTACACATTTCTTGAGGTCTAGCGGCCCTTTAAGGGCTGCTGCCTCAGGATGTGTGTAGAAAAGCTGGGCTTTGTCTAGCCTAGCTCATTTGGTTCCGCAATTTTTTTTGGGTCTTCTCCTGTCCTTTCTTCACTTAAAACACTTAGAAAACATCGTTCTTCATCGTTTTTTGCGCAGATCTTCATCAAATTGTCAGATTCCGTAAGACTTGCTCATGGATGTTCTTGGTGCTCATTCCTATGACACCCTTGTTGAACTTAAGAGAGAGGAATACCATGAGAAGAAGCTCAAGAGAAGGTGGGGAACTTTTTCTTGCGGTGACTGAGCACTCCTTCAGCAGCTTCTTGGAGATGCCATCGCTCTACTTCACACTACATTTGATTGGCACTTGCTAGAGGTCATCACTTCCTGTTGGGATCCTGCATTGAGGTGCGTCATTATAAGAGACGTGGATTTGGTGCCCACTTTGGAGGAATATGATCGCTTCCTCTCTCTTTCTACTCCTCAGAGCACTGTTTTCGTTCCACCAGTGCAGATACGCTACTGCAAGCGGCTTGCTAATCTGGTGGGCTTCAAGAGGCCTGTTGTGGAGATGCTGACCTGGCATGGCAGCGAAGTAGGAGGGAGCAGGTCCTTTAAGTTCCTACATGATCGGTTCCATTTATCAGAGTGCCTGATTAGCTACCATGATGATTTTTTGGATTTTGAGGAGCAATGGTCATCCTATCGGCTTCAGGCCTTCCTGGTTGCCTTCTTCGGCACGGTACTATTCCTTTCACCATTAGGAGCTATCAGTTTTTTCGTTTTTCCTCTGGTGAGTGTTCTGCCTCATGGCTTTTCTTTCATTCCCGATTTACTTTCCGAGACCATTAAGTCTTTGTCCTTGTGTCAAGAGATTGGTAGAGGTAGACTAGGCTACTGCGTCCATATGTTACAGCTGTGGTTCTGTAGCCATTTGAGTGTCATTGCTAGGGATCAGCTGATGGGCTTTGTGGACAGGAATAGGATCTGGGCTATTGTGGCTCTCAATCTTCCCTTCTCCGGTGATACTGATGGTTGGCTGAGATATCTGTGCAACTTGAGTCCCACTGACTGAACCTAAAGGGTCAAGTGGGGTATTACTAGATGGCAGGGACAGACCTGTTGTGTTGGTTTCCTCGGTATTCCCTTAGTGGGCATCTGGGATGCATAGGGTATTTCTTGGGCATGGCCATGAGACAGTTTAGGGGTATTCAGCATATCCCCTAACTCAGTGATCTTTCTACTGTCACTTGTGAGTATGGGCTGGTGGACATCAACATGGCAGTTGTAGGGCATGCCTCAAAGTTTTGGGAGGCACGCAGGTCGAGTATGGACTTCCCCCTCTATCCTAGGGATGACCAAGAGCTGTTCTCCGTTGAGTTTAGGGTATGGTGAGATACAAGGGATCCTGTCTTTATGCTTGATTTGTCATCGCTGGTTTCGACCGACATGCCATTCCCTATTGATATTCTGAGAGATTATACTCTAGAGTTCGAGATTAGAGTTGAGAAGGCCCTTGCAAACCTGAGGGAGTGCTTAAGGAAGGCTATCAAGGACAGAGATTGCTGTAGAAAGCTAGCTAATACACTTATGGAGGACATCAAGGAGATGAGCAGCGTAAGAGCATAAGCTTGCTGCTCTCCGATCAGAGCTCGATTGGCGGGGGCCAGCCTCTCCAAGCACAGAGGCAGAGTGTGTCTAGTTGAGATCTTGGGTCGTAGGTTTGGAGGACGAGCTAGCGGCTCTTACTCAGAGATTTGCCGCTCTGGATCACACTTGGGATGAGGAGAGAGCCGCATTGGAGGCAGGCAGGGCCACAGCTAGCAGCCAAGCTGATGATTTAGCATTGGAGCTATTGCAGGTAAATTCCTATATTCACTTCGCTTTGAGCATGGAGTACGAGCGAGAGGGTGATGAGCCTAATGAGCCATAGCGGGCTTTCCATCGCCTTTAGACTGAGCTGGCCAAGAGAGAAGAGGCCCTGAGAGTCACTACTGTAGAGGTGGGCACCTTGTAGGCTTTGTTTGAGATTGAGAGACAGAGCTCTACTTCTGATCCCACGATGGAAAGGGAGTTGGTTTTTCTTCAGCACTCACATAACAGACTTAAAAAGGTAGCCATTGATCTGGGCTTTGACGCAGCCAGACTGCTTCGTACTCATGCTCAAGATGACCCGATCCTCCTCACTAGTTTTGGGAGGCTGTGTCTGGTCGTGTCCGATCGTCTGGGCCATGTTTGATCTGCTAGCACTCTTTTCTGTTTACTTTATTTCTACACATAAGCTATGTAGTTAGTATTCCACCATGTAGAGAAAGGTCCTACATAAATTGCTAGGCAATTGAGTAAAGCCTTCCGCCTTTTGTTTTGAGTTCTTTAAAGCATAGTCTAGTCTATTAGGCATGCTTAGAAATTGAGAGATGGTGTAGAGAGATGTTTATGAGGATATTCAAAGGATATATATGAGATGAGATTTCATGTTTTGATACCAGAATGTATGAAAGAAATAGAATGGCACAATACAGGCATGTTAATGAATATGCAGGCAAATGCTTTGAAAATGCGAGATTATACAAATAAAGTGACAAATGTAAAATCCATGCATATCAATATCTTATTTTTCCAATGATACATCCTGTTCTAGATGAATCTTTTCCTTTTCCCATTGAGGTACATTTCCCATTGGCATAAACCAGAACATCTTAAGCAGACCACTGTGTCGTAGCAGTATTGTAAATAAAGAGCAATCTTGGGGGTGTCTTCATTGTTGACTTGGGTGTTGGATCTCTTCAATCTTCTGATCTTGAGCGTAGATTCAAGCAGGCGCAACTGACTGATTTTTCTTTTAAGATGTGATCGAACCAAGATGGCTACCTATGTACCTCCGCGAGGAAGCATCAGGTCATCACGTAGTCCAACTGACTTTTTATTGCCTTAATTTTTTCCTAGACCACACTTTTGGGTTTTCAATCTACCTTTTGCATTTTCTCACACATTCTTTCTTTTGGCTCTCCTTTTGCGTAGACCGTTCTTTCGAGTTTTCGATCTACCTTTTCACATTTTTTGTTTTTTGTTCTCTTTTTTTTTTTTTTTTTTTTTTTTGACATAAAAATATAAATGTGGTGCACTGTGAGGTTCCTTCATGTGAAGTACCATATAACGATGTCAGAGTTGGTGGGCATACTGAAGGCATGCCTGTCCATGTTGGCTAGAATCAAGGCTCCTCTAGAAAAGGCCCTCTTTACCACATATGGGCCCTCGTAGGTTGGGGCAAACTTTCCTCTGTGATCAGGTATGGCCTGGTTGCACTTCTTCAAGACTAGATCGCATTCTTCAAAGACTCTGGGTCTAACTTTCTTGTTGAATGCTTGCTCGGCGTGGCATTGGTATAATTGTCCATGGCACATTGTGGTCATGTGCTTTCCATCTTATCATGTTCAGTTGTTCAAATCGGGAATGGGCCCATTCAGCTTCTGATAGCTCTGTTTGAGATAAAATCCTGAGGGATGAGATCTCTACCTCTGCGAGGAAGACAGCCTCCATGCCATATACCAATGAATACGGGGTCACACCTGTAGAAGTAAGAACAGAAGTACGATATGCGCACAAAGCAAAGGGCAAGTACTCGTGCCAATCCTTGTATGTGTCTATCATCTTCACCAAGATTTTCTTTATATTCTTGTTTGCGGCTTCCACTATGCCATTCATCTGAGGGCGATAGGGAACTGAATTTCTGTGCTCAATCATGAGCTGTTGGCAGAGCTGCTAGATCATTTTCCCATTTAGGTTCATCCCATTATCTATGATGAGCTCTCCTGGCATGCCATAACGGCAAATAATGTTGTGTTTCAGGAAACTGGCTACCACTGCTTGAGTGACACTTTTGTACAAAGCGGTTTCCACCCACTTTGTGAAATAATCAATGGCCACCAAGATATACTCATGACCATTTGAAGCTTTCAAAATCACGGGTCCGATGACATCCATACCCTAGGCTAAGAAGGGCCATGGCGCTGCTAAAGAGTGCAATGGCTGAGGAGGAGCGTTCTTCCTATCTTGATAGGCTTGGCAACGATGGCATGTCCTCCCATGTTTGATGCAATCATTTTCCATGGTGAGCCAGTAATAACCAACTCTCATAATCTTAGGGGCCAATAGGGGTCCACTGGCATGAGCTCTAAGTAAGCCTTCATGCATCTTTTCCATTAGGTGATTAGCCTCAGCGGCATCTACACATCGGAGCAAGGTGGAATCATGTTTCCTTTTATAGAGGACTTCCCTACTCAGGAAAAATTGGCAGGCCATGCGCCGGATGAACTTCTTTTCATTGTCTGTTGCACCGAGTAGGTATTCACTATCCTTGATATAAGCCTTGATATCATGGTACCATGGCTTTCTGTCGGCTTGGACTTCGACATTCATGCATTCTTCGATGTTCATGCAATAGGCTAGGACGCCATGGACATCTATGCTCAATTGCCGCATATTATCTCCTTCTGATAACTTGACCATGCTAGCCAGGGCGTCTGCAAACTAGTTATGTGCTCGGGGCAAAAAGGCAAATGTGATGTTTCAGAACTTCAAAATCACGCGGCTGATGCATTTCTGATACAAAATCAACTTGGTGTCTCAGGCCTGCCATTTTCCTTCAATTTGGGAGATGATCAACAGGGAATCTCCAAAGATGCTCAAGTCATAGGCTCCAAATTCTAGGGCCACTTGTAGGCCTACTATGCATGCTTCATATTCGGCGACGTTGTTGGTGCAACCGAAATTCAGCTTAACTTAAATAGGGATTTGTTGGCCCTTGGGGGAAACTAAGACTGCTCTCACTCCATTTCCGGTAGAATTGGCAGCTCCATCAAAATAAAGCTTCCAACGCCACGGTTCTACACTATTTGGTTCTAGCTCTAGTGCCATGACATCCTTATTAGGGAAGAGGGATTTCGAAAGTTCTTGATCGTTCTACGGCTGGTCCGCTAGGTAATCGACTATGGTCTGGCCCTTGATGGCCTTTCTTGTCACGAACACAATGTCAAACTCGGAGAACAACATTACCAACGAAAGATCTCCTGTAAGAGCTGGCTTTTCAAAGATGTACTTAATGGGATCTACGCGGGAAATGAGTCGTGTGGTGAAGTAGAGCATATATTGCTGCAACTTGCGTGATGCCCATGCTAAGGCACAACACTTCTTTTCAATGGTGATGTAGTTGATCTCGCAATTGGTGAACTTCTTTCTTAAGTAGTAAATCGCCCTTTCTTTCTGGTTGGGCTAAGCCACTTGGCCTAGCATGCAACCTATGGAGGTTTCTTGTATCGCCAAGTAGAGGATCAATGGATATCCCAACGTCGGGGGAACTAGAACTAGAGGGTTCCACAAATACTGCTTGATCTTGTTAAAGGCCGTTTGGCACTCAGCTATCCATTCTATCAACGGATCACATGTGGCGATCAACTACGCTATGAAGCGAGCTATGTAATTGACTTTGCCTAAGAAGTTGGGAATCTGTTTCTTGGTTTGCAATGTCGGCATATCTCGGATGGCTTGGACTTTCACTGGGTCCACTTCGATTCCCCTTTGGCTAACTATGAAACTGAGTAATTTCCCTGAACTAGCCCCGAAGACGCACTTGTTAGGGTTTAGTCTTAATCAGTACTTGACAAGGCGCTTGAATAGTTTTTTCAAATCTACCAAATGATATCTGGCTGTGCAGAATTTGGCAATCATGTCATCTACGTAAAATTCAATTTCTTTGTGCATCATATCATGGAACAAGGTTACCTTGGCTCATTGATAAGTAGCACCGATGTTCTTTAAGCCGAATGGCATGGCATCATATGCATAAGTTCCCTAATGAGTGGTGAATGTTGTCATGGCTTTGTCCTTCTCGACCATTTTGATCTGATTATAGCCTGAGAATTCGTCCATGAAGGAGAAGAACCTATTGGTAGTAGTACTATCGACCAAGGTATCGATATATGGCAATGGGAAGTTATCCTTGGGGCTGGCCCGGTTCAGATCCCTGTAATCAACGCACATGCATACTTTCCCATCTTTCTTAAGCATGGGAACGAGGTTGGCAACCCAATCTGAGTAGGCTATCCCGGTAAGGAAACTAGCTTTCAATTACTTTTCTATTTCTTCTTTGATCTTCAAAATGATCTTAGATTTCATCCTTTGAAGGGCTTGTCACACTGGAGGTCATTTAGGTTTAACCAGAATTCTATGCACGACAATCTCAATATCTAACCCTAGCATGTCTTGGTAGGACCAAGAAAAGATCTCTCTAAATTCTTTGAGTAACGCTATGAGCTTGGGCTTCATGTCTTCAGAGAAGTTTACCCCAATTTTGACGGGTTTTTCATTCTCGCCTTGGTCGGCAAGGTTAACCACTTCTGTCTCTTCTATGTTGGGCTTGGACTCGCTCTCTCTGTTTAGAGCTTCCAAAGTATCATGAGGCAGACTCGGAATTTCCTCCAATCCATCAATATCGTGTTCCAACAATATTGTCTCATTCATGTCATCAATATCCTCGCTATAGCAACAGGACGATATACCTGCTTGGGAATTAGAATAAATCCTATAGGACGGAATATATACAAGGAAACATAAGACAATTTGCACACACATATTCATAAGAAAGCAAGTAAATAGATAAATGCAAAGATTTCCTGAATAATATGCTGGATAATTTCATTAATGGACTATAGGTAGGGGGATAACAAAGTTCATGCCTAATACTAATAAAAAAGGGAAACACTTTTCTTTTCTCTTTTCTCTTTTTTTTTTTTTTTGAAAATAAACTGGAAAATGCAAACAAGAAATGTAGGGAATAGGAAATAAACATGCAGAACAAATAGATATGCTATTCTAACTCTTTCAGGCAATTGAAGGACCCAACCACACGATAATGGAATACTCCTTACTCAGCCGGTGCAACCACAAAGCAGGGCTTGGCGGTCCAATGGCCTATTGTCTTGCCTGGTACATAGGGCTCGATAGTAGTAGTCAGATCATCCCCTTGGGATATGATGGCTTTCACTGAGAATTCTTCTGGGCAAAGGTGGATAAGACAAACCAAGTCTGATTCTTCCTCACATGATTTCTGCGCTGTTTCTAATCTGATGACCTCGACCGAAGCCGGAAAAGTGAGACTGATGTGGGGAATAGACATCCCTTGGCTAAGGCACTTCCTTTTCTTTCCTTTGGAAGCTTGAAAAAGTTCTTCGTTGGAAGGGTCATAGCCTAGACCGAAACCTCCTTTGTTGTCTAGGAGTTCGATCAAAGAAGCCTTCTCATGTCCTACGGCAACGAGGCCTTGGCCAAACTGATAGCCAAATTTGAGCATCTCCTTGGCAGTCATTAAAGTAGCAGAGGGCCATGCTGACTCAAGTTTTGAAACTCTAGAAATCATGGAGACTAGCTCAAAATTGTGAAAAGTCACCTCCAGAAAGGCATTAGCACCAATGTAGGGGACATAAGTCTCCTTGAAGAAAGTCAGGGGTTCTTCAGCCATAATAGTGACCATCAGATCCTCGGATGGGAACTTGAGTCTTCGATGAAAGGTGGAAGCAATGGCACCCGCG
Source organism: Quercus ilex subsp. ballota (assembly GCA_032727855.1). Classification (NCBI taxonomy): domain Eukaryota; kingdom Viridiplantae; phylum Streptophyta; class Magnoliopsida; order Fagales; family Fagaceae; genus Quercus; species Quercus ilex. The sequence continues at coordinate 44,418,604 of CM064911.1, forward strand.
ATGTGTAGCCAAGGCCTCTTTAAGAGCATATTATAAAGGGAATCCCCCTTGATGACTTGAAATTGACCGTGAAGAACATGGGGCCGACTCCAATGGCTAACTCAATCTCGCCTTGTAACTCCCTGAGAGTGCCATCAAATGCTCTAATGATCATGGTGGTAGGGCGAATAAGAGAGGTATCCATATTCAAACGCTCTAAAGTGGACACCGGGCAAACATTCAAGGCCAACCCATTGTCAATCAGTACTCTGGCGACGATTATATCCTCACACTTTACTATAATGTGCATGGGCAAAGAATGGTCTCTACCTTTTGATGGTAGTTCATCATCCGTAAAGGATATCTGGTTGGTGACAAACACTATTGAGACCATACCCTCAAAGGCGGATTCTGTAGCACTTGTAGGTACACGTGTCTCTTTCAAGACTTTCAAAAGAGCCTTGCAATGGACCTTGGAGGATAGCAATAGCGATAAGATGGTGATTTGAGATGGGGACTTGTTTAGCTACTGAATCACACTATACTCTGAGTTTCTGATAACTTTTAAGAACTCCTCGGCTTCTTCAGTTGTGACCCTGCTCTTGACAGGTTCGGCGGTACCCTTACCAATCTCTTTCCTTCTCTTTTCCAACTCTTCGGAAGTATAGCAGTGGCCAATCCTAGTGAGCCTAGATAGACTTGAAGAGATATTGGAACAGACCTCCTCTTTTCCAATTCAAGTGGAGATCAAGGACACATTGTATTTCCAAGGGAAACGATGACTATCTTTAAAGGGAAATGGCTTTGGCATGCAAATGATAACACCCTCCTAAGTCTGCAAATTGGGTGCTATAGAAAACGTCTTCGAATTAATGACCACCGAACTTGGCAGAATGGCTTCAAGGGCCTTCGAGCTAGATAACTTAGAGAATTCTGAGGCAGGCTTTGGCATAATAAGAGGATCAAAACCTCGGATAGCGGGAACAATGGCGGTTCCCTCCTGAGCTGACGGTGAAGCTGGCCCTGTGACCGCAGGTAATGCAAGAAATAGAGGCATGAACCCTCTAATGGCAGGCAGGACTTGCTCCTTCCCTGAATCCGATGACCCTGGACCCATAGCGTTTCTATGATCTCTTCAATGACTACTAAGGAGGAAGGTGTTGGAGCAACCTAACCCAGGCGTTTCAATAAATACCCGTCCTAATCCTTCCTTGACCCAACTGATATAGCATTGCAGCTGTCTTCTGACTGGACAGTTGGAGGACACATGCTGGTAGCCATACAATCACCTCTTCGCACAACTTCTCTTTCAATCTAGATGATACCGCATTCAGTTAAACTTTGCACTTGTGCTTAGCAATCAAATAGGGCACGACTATCTTCACTGTCGTAAAATGAGCAGATTCCCTAGTTAAATCTCGAGGTTCCCGTGCCTTTAAGATCAAGGTGGCTCTCTTGGACCAAGGCTCGAAGCATAGCCTTCCATGGGAATGAGGTCCTGGACACAGTCTCTCAATTGGTAACATTCTTCCAGAGTATGCCCCTCAGCCCCAAAATGATGTTCGCACTTCTCGGACGGATCGAACCCCAATGGAAGAGGACTTTTTTTTTGGGCCTCTGAAATAGTGGAGGCAATAACTTCCTTTCCAGTAGATAAGCATAAAGATCTATCATGGCCATAGGTAAAGGAGTGCATTTCTGGTTTTCCTTCTTAGGGAGACGAGGTAGGTTTGGCCTCCCTCTCTGACTAAAGGCTCGGTTAGGCACTTGAGTACGTTGACCCTATTGCAGATAAGGTCTAGCAGCTGGGGCCGCATAGGCAAGAGCAACACCCCTAGGCCTTTCTGATGCATTGTTAACCATATGAACATTGGTTTCCTTAGTCTTGCAGCCAGTCATTCTCTTGACTTGTTGTTCAACAATGAAACTCAAAGATTCGGCATCCATGATCTTCTTGCTCCTAATATCCTCTTCAATGCGCTCCCTAATAGGGATGAGGCTAGCAAAATAACTGACTTGGGTACTGATCATCTTTCCATAGTAAGGAGGCTTGAGGTTGTCAATGAACCACTTGATCATTTCATTTTCCATCATGGGAGGTTGCACTTGTGTAGCTAGCTCACGCCACCTCTAAGCATATTCTTGGAAGGATTCCTCGCTTTTCTTTTCTATCCTCTGAAGAACGATGCAGTCGGGAGCTATCTCGGTGTTGAACCGGTAATATTCTAGGAAAGAGTTGGCCATATCCCTCCAACTAGAGGTCTTTTCCAACTTTGCATACCATATGGCTGCGGGTCCGGTCAAACTATCAGGGAAAATCTGGCAAAGCAGAGGGTGATTATCTCTATAGGGAGCCATCTTCCTACAGAACATGCACAAATGCACGCAGGGGTCTCCTGTACCATCATATTTAACGAACTCTGACGCCTTGAACTTGGGAGGCATAATGACCTGAGGGAAGTTGGTCAGACTGTCTAGATCAACGCTTCCGTGGACATTGGAGTCCTCTGTGATACGCAGCTTTTCGACTAAAGTTTCCACTTGGCTCTTGACTTGGCCATACCCAGATTCGGGGTCTTTGTTTTTGGAAGGATTTGTTTCCTAGTTATTTCCCCAGGGCGGTACATTATGGCCCTAATCTTGTACTGGCGAAGGCTAATTTTCATTCTCGATTTGGGGACCTCCTTGACTATAATCGGAAGAGTTTAATCCTCCTCCTACAACCAGTTGTTGCATCATACGCATCATTTCTGCCATTTACTCCTTCAGAAGAGCAACTTCCTGAACAGTTTCCTCAAGGGGAGAAGTACCACTAGTAGACATCTCTCTTGCACGAGACCTAGTGATGATGGGATCAAGATGTGGTGGTAGCTTAGCCTGTTTCTTTTTAGCAATCTTTTGATCCAGAGAGATAGTAGGAAGTGAAAGAAATGGGGTGCGTTTGACAAAATGGAAACACAACACCAAAATCAAGTTAGTTTATACTCTTGCTATTTAACATGCACCTACCCTTTTCAAAAAATTTGGCTTTACACCCTTGATCGGGTATTTATCATGGTGAGTTTCTACTATGATGCAAGATTAATGTACAAGATTGGCAAGTAACCGAAACTTTCATGATATGCTCAACAATGTGGGAAGGACTCATCCTTTGATTACATGCTTGTACAAAATTTGTTTTTACAATGCTGGGTTCATCAGCTCCAATAATGGGCCTTTTACAATACAAGAAATGCGACTGCGAGGAAAAGCTCAACTTTTGATAATATGGACTTCTCGAGGAAACTCTTGGACACTTGGATCTCTTGGTGACTTGGACAGCATGAATCCCTTGGACCTTTAGATCTCTTGGGGGAGCCCTTGGATTCTTGACGTCTAGAACCTTCTGGCCATTTTGACATCTTGGTGATTTGGATCCCTTAGCAATTTGGACAACATGGATCTTGATGATGCCAAAAGTCACCAGTGAGCCACACGGTCCTTACACACTTGAAACGACACCTGCACAACAAAAAGAAAAGACCAAATACCCTTCGAAGGTCAAGTTAGAACTTCTCACAACTCTAAAGTGCTAGAGCGGGGTCAATTATGCGTACCTTGGTTTACGAGGGTATTGGTGCTTTTATAGTAGTAGGGGATTGACCTCTCTTCCTTGGTTTAGAACTCTTTTCCATATAGGAGTCTCTTTGGGCATATTTGGTGGAATCCTTTCCTTATAGGAATCCCTTTGAGTAGCACTAAATGTGGAGGTACTATTATCAGGACCGTCAGCTTATCCCACTCCCTTCAGCTTTATAGGTGTTAGCTTATTAATGGCGTCAGCCTTTTGGTGCGACCTACCGACTCCCTTCACTACCTCTATCAGATCTCCTCTTGTCGACAACTACCAATGGAAGCTGACTGTTTTACTTGTAATCGTCAGCTTATGCCTTAATATGAGTAAGCACTATTTTTATCCATATCAACTGCCCCCTACTCCATATCCTCGTCGCTTTTAACTGATGGGTTATGGAGTTAAGTTTTTCATTGGTTAATTGTCTTTTGGTCAAGGGGGAGAAAGTCATTTATGGGCGACTCCTCGAGCAGCCATCATTAAATGCTCGGACACGTGTCGCATCCCAGTTGGCTCCGCTTCTGGACGAGGGCGTCGCTTCATCTTCCGTGCACTTCCCCCTTATATATAACTCGCCTCTTCCCCTCATTTCTCCTATTTCATCCTTGTTGATTTTTGGAGAGAGAGAGCCAGTCACTTTTACCCCATTAATTTACTGACTCCGTTGCCTGTGTTGTTACTGTCACTTTCGGAATCATCTCCCACTGAGAAGACAAACTTGTAAGTTCTCTTTCTTCCTTGTATTTTATTCCAACCAATTAACTTCCTAGTGAGGTCATCATCTTAGGTTCTTAGAATTGATCCGTCACTTGTAGGTAGTCAGATGTCGAGTGACGAGAAGAGTGAACAGTCGTCAGTCCTTGGAGCGAGCTACGACGAGGTCTTTGGTTTAGGTGATGAGTCCAAGGGCTTCTCACATTTGTCAGAGAGGGAAACGTCAGCCCAATCTCCTAACGATGATGTCGAGGAAAATGAGGAGGTAGTGGATGAAGGGGAGGATGAGGTAGAAGAGGGAGAAAGAGAGAGTGAAAGTGACGGGGATGAAGATGAAGGTGACGAGGAATCCTGCGAAGGGACCTCAGGGGGTCCTAGAGATAATCGTCCCTTCATTCTCCTTGAGGATTGGGCCGTCAATAGATTTCTACCTTCAATAAGTGATAGGGTTTTTAAAGAGTTGCGTTCTCATTACCAGATCCCAAACCATATCCCAATTCGTCTCCCTAAGGAAAACAAAAGGTTCTATTCAGGGAGAACCATGGACATCAGCATGTACGATGCCATATTTGCTGTGGGGCTTAGACAACCACTGATGGCTTTGCACCGTTAGCTGGCTGATTTTTTGGGTCTATCCGTCAGCCAGATTGCTCCGAATGCCTGAAGGATCTTTTGGGGTCGTTTAAGTGGAGGGAACCGGCAGCTTTCCTTGGATGAGTTCTTTTACTGCTACAGACCTCAGCACATCGTGTCTTCTAAGGGGACCTATCATTTTACCGCTCGAGAGAAGGGTTTGAAACTAGAAAAGTAGATATTTCTTTGTCAAGGGGACGGATTGGGTGTCGTCAAGAAGAATGGGAGACGATGCCCCGTGGTTATTTTGACAACACTTGGGCTTTTGTCAAGGATTCAGGTTAATTCTGTCTGCTCTTCTTCCTTTGTTTTGTTCTAATGCTTCTAACACTGTCTATTCCCTTGTTTTCAGCTAGTACTCGTCCTCACATAACTGACGAGCAAAAGGAATTCATTCATCGGGTTCTTGATATTCCTTTTGAGCAACGAAAGTGTAGGAACTTAATCACCCTTAACACTCTTCATTTGTACTACGGGGGCCCGGAGCCAACGCCTGAAGCTCGCAGATTGGATGAACTCTGCCGTCATCGTAAGTAGATTTTCTATCATTCTCGTCAGTTTTTTTCTTACCATCTACTTTCATAATGCATGTCAGTTGTCTTTTGCAAAAATGGATGCGACTAAGCAAAGGGTGAGGGCGGCTGCTGCTCGTAAAAAACAAGAAGAGAGAAAGGCTAAGGGAAAAGAGGGGACATCCTCGTCAGTCCTTAAGGCCGTCTCTAAAGGTTCAGCCAAAAGGAAGACTGACGGTGAGAATGACCGTCCACCTAAAAAGATAGACGTCACTCCTAGGGATGCGCACCTCAAGAAGTTGCCTCCCAAGCCAAGTCTTGGTGCGGGCAAAGGGATGATGACTTCAACTGGTCCCGTTATTGAGGGACCCCGTTGCCTTTTCACTCACAAGGACTACGTTGTCGAGGAAGTGAAGACCCTTATAAAGCCGACGAATTTGGATCCTTGTGTTGAGCTGGGCACAGAGGAGCTGGGGGAGTCAGCTCTTTTTGACCTTACTCGAGTAAGCCCACTTCCCTGGTTGATTTTATCATGTCTTTTTCTTTGTTTGTTTGTTTTTTTATTTTTATTTTTTTTAACTGACGACTATACCTTTCTTCAGGCCTTGGTGCGTGTTAAGGCACTTCAGGACCGGTGTGTCGCCAAGGAAGGGGTCGTCACCAGGGTCAGGAAGCACAATTCCAACTTATTGGACCAGCAGAAGCAGTATAAGGAGGCCGTTCGTACTTTGAACGCTAAGTTGGAGGCGATGAGGGAGAAGTTGGAAGGGGCAGGTAGTTGGAACAAGGAGCTAGAGGAAGAGATGATGACCTTACGCAAGTGGGTGGAGAAGGCTGGAGCTGACGCCGTTCAAGAATTCAAAGCGTCACAATCATACATTGATTCTTGTGCTGATTGTTATGGCACTAGGTTTGATGATTGCCTCAAGCAAGTCACGTCAGCCTTCCCAAAGTTGGACCTATCTGAGATCACTATGGAAGAGTCCGTGCTGACAACACCTGCTGGCGACACCGTCGCTGATGAGAGTGATAACCCTAAAGATGATAGAGTCGTTTTGGCTTAACTTGCTGCAAATCCTCCTGCTCAGGATAAAGAAGACGGGATTTCCACTGATGCCCCTGCGCTTAGTCCTATCCTTATTCTATTTAATTTGTGGACAATGTATTTAAGTGCCCTTTTTGTTTTTTTTTTTTTTTTTGGGCTTTTATTTGTAAACGATTTACTCTTATTTGTGGTACTTTGTAACCATTGCTTTTATCTGTTGATATGTTGTGTGTTGAATGCCCAAAATGAATTCGTCGGTCTATTGTCCCTACTATCTTTGCAAACTCGTCCACTCCATGGATTAATGATGGACTTGTCCTTTTTAAGGGTATGATGAGCCCGTCAATTTATAGGCACATCCATCTTATGGGCAATCAACTTATATTCTTTGCAATTTTGAGCTCGTCTATCTTATCTATTGAGTTTGATAAACTCGTCGATTTCATGAGCTCGGCTATGGACTTTGATTTATTTTGCTAACTTTATGATCTTGTCCACTCTTATGACGAACTCGCCATTCTTTGTAATTTCGTCAACTTTATAGCTTTGTCAACTTGATGAACTCGTCGGCTTTGTAGTCTTGTCCATGTTTAGGACTTGACGAACTTGTCGTTTTTTCTATGGATTTGTCCATATTTGGACTTGGTTCTCGCTCATTCGAGGGATTTTAACCATGCTTCATCCTCTTGGGATGAGTTCGTCCACCTTATGGACTTAGAGTCGTCCACTTTTTGTGGACTTAAGGTCATCCACTTTAAGGACTTAGAGACTTGTCCATTTCATGGACTTCATGAATTTTTTTTATATTCTTTTTAGGGTGAAGCCGTTTACTTTGTGGGCTTGAGGTCGTCCTCTTTAAAGACTTAAAAACTTGTCCATTTCATGGACTTTATGAACTTTTTCATCCTTTTTAGGGTGAAGCCGTCTACTTTTTGGACTTGAGGTCATCCACTTTTATGAACTTAAAGTCGTCCACTTTCAACCATGCTTCATCCTCTTGGGATGAGTCCATCCACCTTATGGACTTAGAGTCGTCTACTTTTTTATTCTTTTTAGGATAAAGCCGTCTACTTTGTGGGCTTGAGGTCGTCCACTTTAAAGACTTAAAAACTTGTCCATTTCATGGACTTTATGAACTTTTTCATCCTTTTTAGGGTGAAGCCGTCTACTTTTTGGACTTGAGGTCGTCCACTTTTATGAACTTAAAGTCGTCCACTTGTTGTGGACTAAAAGTCGTCCACTTGTTGTGAACTAAAAACTTGTAGATAGAAACTCCAGCCATTTTTTAATAAACTCCTCTTATTGCTATGCATTCGTAGAGAAAGTAATTCTTAAAAAGAAAAAGTCATGCCCTTTGGGCTTAAAAATGGTATTATAGCAAAAATTAAAGTAAATGATAAAACTGAGGAGTATAACTAAATTTAACTACGGTGAACTATAAATAAAAGGGAGCGTTTTTCTTCATGCCGTCATCTCTACTGGTAGTACTTCCGTAAGGGCTCGGTGTTCCATGGATGTGGCAGCTTCCGTCTGTCTATCGTCTACAGGTGGTAAGTGCCTTTCCTCTACCATGACGTGATTTGGTAAGGTCCTTTCCAATTGGGGCCGAGCTTCCCTTGGGTAGGGTCTCTAGCAGTGCCCATGACTTTCCTTAGAACGAGATCTCTAACCCGAAAGTCTCTGTGTCGGACTGGGGAGTTGTAATGCTTAGCCATGCGGTCCTGGTACCGTGCGAGCCTTTGTTCTGCTGCCGAGGCCAACCCAGACAAGATCTGGGCCATAATGGAGATGGCATCCCCAAGAAATATGAAGGAAGTACAAAGCCTCAACGGCAAAATAGTAGCGCTGAATAGATTCGCGTCGAGGGCAACGGACAAGTGTTTACCCTTCTTTCGCACGCTGAAGAAATCTTTTGAGTGGACTGTCGAGTGTCAGCAAGCATTCGAGGAATTAAAAGGTTTTCTATCTTCCCCGCTGCTTTTAAGTCCCTCGCAGCCAAGTGAAGAGCTTTTCCTCTACCTGGCCGTCTCCTCTGTCGCCGTTAATGCCACCTTGGTCAAAGAAGAGGAAAGAGTGCAAAAGCCCGTGTATTACGCCAGCCGGGTGCTTCAGGGTGCCGAAGAAAGATACCCGCCCATGGAGAAACTCACCTTCGCATTGGTTACGGCAGCCTGTAAGCTCAAACCGTACTTTTAAGCCCACACGGTGATTGTTCTGACCGACAAGCCCTTGAGGCAGGCGATGAGCAACCCTGAAGCCGCTGGTCGATTGGCGCTATGGGCCATAGAGTTAAGTGAGTTTGACATCCAGTATCACCTACGACCGCCATCAAAGGACAGATTTTCGCGAACTTCATAGCATAATTTACCAATGACGAGGACAAGGGGGCAGAAGAGTCTCCTTTGTGGAGCATACATACGGACGGATCATCCAACAGACAGACCGAGGGGGTTGGCGTCGTACTACTATCAACCGAAGGGGACACAGTTGAATGTATGGTCTGTCTCGACTTCCCTACCACCAACAATGAGCAGGACTCGATCTTGCCAAAGCAGTAGTAGCCACGAGCGTAGTCATTTACTGTGACTCTCAGGTCGTTACTAATCAAGTGAATGGAGACTATAAGTGCAAGGGCGAAAGGATGAAGAGGTATCTGGATCAAGTAAGAAAAAGAGTAGACGAACTGAAGGCTAAAATCATCCAAATCCCCAGAGGAGAGAATGAGCAAGCCGACCGCCTTGCCAAAGCCGCTTCAGTAGAAAATACGATCACCCTTGATAATGTACTCTCTTTTGTTCAGCTTTCCCCACTAATAGATTTTGACAACATGCAAGAGATAGGTACTGAAAGTAACTAGACCACACCAATAGCTTCGTATTTGAAGAATGGCACCTTGCCAAACGGGAGGGAGGCCGCGAGAAAGCTAAAGGTCCAGGCAGTGCAGTTCATCTTCATAAAAGATGTCTTGTACAAAAGAGGCTTCTCCCGTCCATATCTGAGGTGCTTGGGTGCTGAAGAGGCGAACTACGTTATGAGAGAGGTACACGAGGGAGTTCACGAAAACCATTCGGGGTCAAGATCATTAGTGCACAAGCTAGTGCAAGCAGGGTACTATTGGCCCACCATGCAGAAGAATGCCGAGGCTTATGTCAAGGCTTGCGACAAATGCCAAAGGTTCAGCAATATCATAGACAACCAATCGAAGAGTTGACCCTGATGACGGCCCCATGGCTGTTTGCTCAGTGGGGACTAGACATCATGGGACCATTCCCTACAACAGTGTGACAACTAAAGTTCCTAGTAGTGGGCATTGACTATTTTACAAGTGAGTGGAAGCTGAAGCCTTGGCCAACATTACGGAGAAGAACGTACGAAATTTCGTCTGGAGATGCATCGTATGCAGGTTTGGGATCCCTAGAGTCTTAATCTCAGATAATGGGAAGCAATTCGACAACAACTCCTTCATGGACTTTTGCTTGCAGTTAGGGATAAGAAACCACTACTCCTCCCCCACCCACCCTCAAGCTAACGGACAGGTAGAAGTCACGAACCGATCCTTGCTCAAGAGATGATCCGTCCGTATGTATGCTCTATAGGGGAGACTCTTCTTCCCCTTTGTCCTCGTCGCTGGTAAATTCTGCTATAAAGTCTGCGACGATCTTTCCTTTGATGGTGGTTCGTGGGCGATATTGGATGTCAAACTCGCTCAACTCTATGGCCTATAGTGCCAATTGACTAGCGGCTTCAAGGTTGCTCATCGCCCGCTTCAAGGGCTTATCGGTCTGGACAATTACCGTGTGGGCTTGAAAGTATGGTTTGAGCTTGCGGGCTGCCGTAACCAAAGCCAAGGCGAGTTTCTCCATGGGCGGGTATCTTTCTTCGGCACCGCGAAGCGCTCGGCTGGCGTAATACACGGGCTTCTGCACTCTTTCCTCTTCTCTGACTAAGGCGGCCCTGACGGCGGCAGGGGAGACGGCCAGGTAGAGAAAAAGCTCTTCACCTGACTGCGAGGGACTTAGCAGTGGTAGGGAAGATAGATAAGCTTTTAATTCCTTGAATGCTTGCTGACACTCGGTAGTCCACTTGAAAGATTTCTTCAGCGTGCAAAAGAAGGGTAAACATTTGTCCGTTGCCCTCAACACGAATCTATTCAGTGCTGCTATTTTGCCGTTGAGGCATTGTACTTCCTTCACATTTCTTGGGGGTGCCATCTCCATTATAGCCCGGCTCTTGTCTAGGTTGGCCTCGATGCCCCTTTGAGACACCATGAATCTTGCGAATTTTCCTGCCGTCACTCCAAAGGCGCACTTTCCTGGATTGAGTTTCATGTTGTAAGAGCGAAGGGTGTTGAATGTTTCCCTGAGGTCTTCCAAGTGATCTTCCTCCCTTCAGCTTTTTACTAGCATATCATCAACATAGACTTAGACATATTTGCTGTGCGAACATCTTGTTCATAAGCCTCTAATACGTCGCGCCTGCATTTTTTAGGCCGAATGGCATCAGTTTATAACAGAAGAGGCTTCAGCTAGTCACGAATGAAGTTTTCTCCTGGTCATCTTCGTGCATTCGGATTTGGTTGTAACCTGAGAAAGCGTCCATTAAGCTCAACAGCTGATGCTGAGCTGTAGAGTCTACTAGAACGTCGACCCGCGGGAAGGGATAGCTGTCTTTGGGGCATGCTTTGTTTAGGTAGGTGAAGTCCACTCACATCCTCCACTTTCCGCTAGCTTTCTTAACCATCACTATGTTTACCAGCCAGTCGGGGTAGTAAACCTCCCTAATGAAGCTCGCCTCCTGTAGTTTGCGGACCTTTTCCGCTATGGCCTGATCTCGCTCTGAGGTGAACACCCGCTTCTTCTGTCGGATGGGTGGAAAGAAGGACGACACATTCAGCCTATGTACCATGACTGAAGGGTCTATCCCTGGCATGTCTTCGTAGCTCTAGGCGAATACGTCCCGATTATTTCTGAGAAAAGTTGTGAGTGCTTGGCGGACCGCGGGATTAGCGAGGGTTCCAATTTTGGTCATTCGGTCAAGATTGGAGTCGTGAAGAAGTATCTCTTCAAGCTTCTCTACAGGCTCCATTGCCATCTGGTGTTCTTCTATGTTCATAGCTTGGAGGTGGTCATCCATTTCCATCATGGACACGTAGCATTCGCGTGCGGCCACTTGATTTTTGCGTAGCTCTCCCACTCTATAGTCAGTAGAGAACTTAATCATTAGATGGTAGGTTGAGGCTACAGCCTTCCACAAATTGATGGTGGGTCGTTTGAGGATAGCATTGTAGGAATGTTACGACTTTGGTGATCTGTTGAGGGTAGTCACTTACCGTTACAGATAATGTGACCGCGCCCAGGGGGAACACCCTTGTTCCTCCAAAACCAACGAGCGGGGCTTTCATCAGAATCAATCGTTCCTTGTCAATCCTCATTTGCTGGAATGCCGGGTAGTATAGGATATCTATCAAGCTGCCATTGTCGACCAACACCCGGTGCATGTTGTAGTCTCCTACTCGTATGCTGACAACAAGCATATCATCGTGCGGGTGGTGAAGACGTCGCACATTTTCTTCCAAGAACCCGATAATGGGGCCTTCTCTCCGTGCTATCTTTGGTATGGAGCCTGTTAGCTGAACATTCTGGACCATCCTAAGGTAAGTTTTGCGAGCCTTTTTGGACGACCCAGTAGTCATTGTTCCCCCTACGATCATCCTTATGTCCCTTGTAGGGGGTCTAAGACATTCACTATCCCGTCGGGGGTGCTGCTTTTGAGGGGGTGGATCTGCTCTCTCCTTGCTGACGAACTTCTGCAATTTCCCTTGTCTGATAAGGGCCTCAATCTGCTGCTTTAAGTCATAGCAATCGACTTTGTCATGACCGTGGTCATAGTAGAAACGGTAGTATTTGTCTCTAGATTGCTTGTTGGGGTCTCCCTCAGCTTTCCGGGGAATGTCAGAGTCCCTTCATCCTTGATTTGCATTAGGACTTGATCTATTGGGGTGGTTAATGGAGTAAAGCTTGTGAACCTTCCTCCCAGGGGCTTAGAGCGCCTTTCATCCCTTCGGTCTCCTGTTCTTGCCTTTTTCCGCCCTTGGTCCTGCCGTGTGTCCTCTTGTCTCTCCCTCTTCTTGGGTTTTTCCTCCTGAGATAGCAGCACGTCTTCAGCATTCATGTACTTGGTGGCCCTGTAAAGTACTTCTGACATGGTCTTTGGGTCATTCTTGTACAAGAAGAACAAAAACTTACCCTTCTGCAATCCATTCGTGAAGGCTGCTACAAGTATTTTGTCGTCAGCTTCATCGACCAAGAGTGCTTCCTTATTAAAGCGAGTTATGTAGGATCTCAGCATCTCGTCCTCTCGCTACTTAATGCTCATCAAGCATGCCGTGGACTTCTTATACCTATGTCCCTTTAATGAAGTGTGCAGTAAACTGAGCGTTTAGCTCCTTGAAGTCAGCTGAACCACACCCTTGCAGGGCCCTTCAGCATTGTAGGGAAGGCCCTACACATGATTTCATCTGCTACTCCTTGGAGGTGCATCAAGGTCTTGAAGGTCTCTAGGTGATTTAGAAGGTCCTTGACTCCGTCGTAACTATCTATCTGCGGCATGCGAAACTTATGCGGTAGGGGGAAGGAATCGACAGAGGCGGTGAATGGTGAGTCAGTTCGGTTAATAAGATCGTTAAGATCACTGGCCACTCGTCCCTTAAAGGTGTTCATCATAGCCTCCATCTGTTCCTTTATTGCCTGCATCTTCGCGCCAATATGTGGTGGAGCCATATCCGTAAGGGATGGGAGGCTTATATTTTGTCGCTTCAGTTTACTTGGGGCATTGCTACCTTCTGGTACCTCTCTATCTCGTCACTCGGTGCTGGTACCTTCTTGGTCTTCTTCCTGGGTGCCGTGTCTCGGATTCCTTTGGCATAACTACTCTTCCAAATCATGGTTCTGCTTAGTGAGGCGTTCCACGGCCGCGGCAAGGGTCTGCACTTGTCTCTCAAGTGCCATCGCGCGTGGTTCATCTCCCTGAACGTTGTTGGCGGTCGCCATCGATCAAGTAAGTACCATGCAACTCTTTGTCCGGGAAGCGTTTGCTATGACTTACAAATCTACTATGAAGTCGGTTCCCACAGACGGCACTAACTGATGATGCCAAAAAAGTCACCAGTGAGCCACACGGTCCTTACACACTCGAAACGACACCTGCACAACAAAAAGAGAAGACCTCGCAGAGAGCACCGATGTGGTGCCGGCCAAATACCCTCCAAAGGTCAAGTTAGAACTTTTCACAACTCTAAAATGCTAAAGCGGGGTCAATTATGCGTACCTTGGTTTGCGAGAGTATTGGTGCTTTTATAGTAGTAAGGGATTAACCTCTCTTCCTTAGTTTAGAAGTCTTTTCCTTATAGGAGTCTCTTTGGGCGTATTTGGCGGAATCCTTTCCTTATAGGAATTCCTTTGAGTAGCACCAAACGTGGAGGCAAGACTTTTCCTTATATATGCAATCGTGGGTAGCAAGCAAACCGCTATTAGGACTGTCAGCTTATCCCACTCCCTTCAACTTTATAGGTGTCAGCTTATTAATGGCGTTAGCCTTTTGGTGCGACCTGCTGACTCCCTTCACTACCTCTATCAGATCTCCTCTTGTCGACAATTACCAATGGAAGCTGACGGTTTTACCTGTAATCGTCAGCTTATGCCTGCTTATGCCTTAATATGAGTAAGCACTATTTTTATCCATATCAGATCTCTTGGATCTTTGTATCTCTTGGGGGAGCTTGGTCTCCTAGTCATTTTTTTTGGATCTTCCTTGGGAGAAATCTTGGACTTATGATGTCTTGGGATTCTTGACAGTTTTTTGGCAACACCTCCCCTTTGAATGGAGTTTCAGTTACTTGCCACAAATTTTGTCTTTGCACAATTAGGTGACGAAACCAATTAGTGTATGCATGAGTGACCTTGTAGGGTTGTGAACCCTTAGGGATAGGGTGTGATCTAACATGTACAAACAACAGGGTTGCTTTCCCTAGGGGTTTAATCATGGATGCCATGAAAACAAGATAGAGGGAACCTAGAGTAAAGCAGAATTTCTTTGGCGCAAGCAAAAAGGGCACACCTATTACAAGACACTTTCCCCTGACCTCTATTCCTAGAAAGGTATCCTTTCTTAGGCTTGGATGTTCACTCTTTAGGTTTCACCTAGTCCTAATGGGCTCTAGGCTTGATCTAGTCCTCACGAGTTTAATATAACTAGGCCAACTATATGCAAAGGCTTAACTGGTAGGTGGTTCCTGTCCTAGGGTACCCAATTGCCATACCCCTCCCTTCATGGAAGTTACAGGGTAGGAAGGATCAAGGGGGCCTTTTCAGCAATTCCTGTCCACCTATGGACCCAGAATTGCCTACAACATCAGCCCCAAATCTAACTATGGGTAATACTACCAATGTGTGTGTCTAGGCATCTGCAGATAGGGTGATGAAATCCCCAAAGAGATGTGACTACGCTAGCAGTGCGGAGCCCAGGTCCAGCTCAAAAAGGGTGTATATGTCATGCAATCCTTAATGAAAGGGAAAGACTTTTTCAAAGCACATCAGATATATATATGGAAAGCGGATAAAGGTGTAGCGGAAATTAAATTTTGCTACCCTATGTTTACATGTGAGGAAAGCTATAAAGCATGTGAGGAAAGCAGTAAAGCCCCATGTGAAAATACCTCAGAGCCTCCCTTTTGGAAAAAGATTTTTTGCTCTTTTGAAAACGGTCTACTAGGATATAGTAGAAGCCTTTTTCAAAAGGAAAGCCCTAGAGGCCAATGCCAATTTCTATGTTTTTGAAAGCCAATGTCCAAAGATTATGGTTTTATCAAAAGCTCTAAAGGCTAAACTCTCATCGATCCCCAGCGGAGTCGCCAGTCTGTCGACGCCCCACCTCGATTGGACTAAGTTGAAAAAAACTGCTGCTGTCGTGCCTTCGTTCGACCACCCGTTGTGGCGACAGCTCTTGCACGCGTGGGGCCCTGTTGGAGGGTCCCTCTCGATGTATGGTTGTGTTGTTCGCGTGGAGTTTCGGGTGCTCTTTCTCTCTCGGTGGAGGAAGGTAGGTCTACCTTTGGCATTATGGCAGGAATCTGAGCCAAATTTTAAGGGATTTACCAAAGGCAAGTGGATTCGCCACCAATCATTAGGTTTTTCTAAGGTGTGATTGGTCATTTGTTTCTAGTTGATTTTATTACTAATCCTAGGTTAAGAAAAAAAAGTCATTTTTCTTAATCTAATATGGATGGCAAAAAATCTTGATTCTTAGGTCCGGAAGTTTGGTTACATGTGGGGAAGGTGTTAGGCACCCCACAACGCCTGTCCAAGGACAGTCATTTGTTTTGATAAAATCTTAATTTTTGAAAATTGGCAGTAAAAACATGATTTTGGCATTAGCTTTCGGGGCTTTGCATGCATGGGGGTTTTGAGGTTTGGTTTTGAAAGGGTGTGGTCCCAATCTATGCTTTCCTAAGGCATTTGAGCCAAGTACCAGATTTCCACGACGAAAATCCGGCAACGAGTCACCTTACTTTTGCGGCGGAAATTAGGCATCGCTTGCCTTAGGTGACACGAGCTATGACAATCACACTGGAGGGGGGAACAGGTATATATATACATACATAATGCACAATGCTAGCACACAGAGCAAAAAAGTAAATGCCTACATCCCTAGAGCATGGCCCAAATTATAGGTGCAGGAAAGTAAACAGGGGTCGCCATACTCTAGAGATGAGGACAAATGGTACAAAGCATGATATACCTAATACAAACCATCTAAGGGAGAAAATGAGGAGGAAGAGAGGGGTTTCAAAGAGTACATAACTGAGGGGAAAAAGCTAAACCCTAAACCTACTAACTGCAGTCACTTGGCTCATATCGACATGCTTACGCCTGCGCCCTTCTTGCTTGTGCTTGGGAGACTGTGCCCTAGCTTCATGCGTCCGCGCTCCATGTGTGTACATGCAAAGGCGAAGACAAGAAAACCAACAGACAAGCAGTGGAAGGAAAAAGTGCGAAGAGCATATGAAAAGGCATAAAGCGGATAAGCATGATAGGTATGGCAAGCAAAGAAGCAAGGAAGCAAGCAAACAAGCAAAAGGGAAAACAAGCAAGAAAGCAAACAAAAGGAGGTGTCCGTGAGGGACAAATGTAGGTTTGGATCAGATCTCCATAGCTTCATTGTGTTAGAGCATGGACGACATATTAGCAAGCAAGACTCATGCATGGACATGTAAGAAAGCGTGTAAAGATGCATATAAAGCCAATGGGTGGCACAAACAAGCATGGTAAGCATATCATCACACGGAGCGGAAAAGGGAAAGGTATGCATGAAGCAACCGGCATCATGGCGATGCATCCAAAGTGGTTACATCCAAACAAGGCCGGCCTTATGGGTGTCAGTTGTAACCACACAACCACAAACCCGCTAAGGGTGTCAAACGTGGCAGAGCCTAGAACAAGAAAGGCTAACATGGAGATTAAGCAAAGAAACAAGCAAGCATAGACATGCGAATAGGGTGATCCAAACCCTTTGATATGGGCCAAGGTATACAGACGATGACAAAGACCATAGGGTCTAGATCGAGTTCGAACCAATAGGTCAAAACACAAGAAAGAAAGATAAAGCAACAAAAGGGCTACAATAGCACATGGCAAGACAAACATAGCCTAGGTCTAGACACACAAACATGGCATGGAGCACACAAGCACACGGAAGATGGCATAAAGCATATAGAACATAGATCCAAGCACGCAAGCATGTGAAAACATAGATCTAGACATATAAGCATGGCAACATGTATAAACATGTGAAAGCTAGCACATAAACATGGAAGAACGTGAATCCAAGCATATAAGCATGTACGGATGTGGATCTAAGCATAAAACATAGCGAAAAGCACATGAACACATAGATCCGAGTAAAGCATAACCATAGGCACGATATCAAGCATGTGAGCACATAACCTTAACATCAACATAAAGCAAAAAGAGGAACGAAACAAAAGAAAGCATGGCATAAAGCCCTAAGCATGTAGATCTAAACATATAAGCATGTAGAAACATAGATCTAAGCACAAAACATGGCATAAAACATAACAACCAAGAAAACTAAGCTAGAAACACACATAAAGCAAGGAACATGCTAAAGAAAGCAATAAATCATGTTATTCAAGCAAAAATAGCAAAATAAATGCTAGAAAAAGATTTAGAAGGTTAGGGGTGTGGATGATAGCTAAAAAGCTACATCCACATCCCTAAACCCCAAATCCAAAGTGTAGGACCAAGGAAAGGAAGATTGGGTACAAAAGCAATACCTTGCGTTCTTGGTGAAGAGAGAAAGATCAAGAAGTTTTGATGTGTTTTTGGGGTGTTTTTAGGTGTTTGGAAGAGAGAAAAAATGTAGAGAGAAGCTGGGCAAAGGGGGGAAATTTCAGAAAAATGTGTCTCCTTAGGTCTAGGGGGCACCTAGGGCTATTTATAGCCCCGGGCATGAATTACGAGGCGACGGCCCTTAAAGGGCCACCAGCCTTAATTCCCTCTGATCGGGTTGAACTTGAAATTTTGGAAAGGTCTTGACTTCCTGATTCTGAAAAGGTGTGGAACTTGAAAATCCAACAATCGGATCAAAAGTTATGGCTCTCGGAAGTTTGCGGTGCATCAATTGATGCGTCATCTCGGTTTTTGTGATATCTTGGCCATTCTAACTCCGATTTCGACCCATGAATAGTCGTTGGAACAAGAATGCGATAATCTTTGCGATGGCGTTGGTCTCAATCCATTCTGGCAGTCGGATCAAAATTAGGGTTTTTGGGCCCACCTAAGGTTGATTTCGGGTCAAACTTGGTTAAAGTTGTTAAAAATCTCTGAGAAGCTTGGGTTTTATGTAAAACTGCGAAAAATTTTTGTGAAAGTTTGGACCTCGTTTGACCTTTGGTCAAACCCAGGGTTGACTAGGGGCATTTTGGTCATTTTAGTGGAGAAAAGCATCTCGGGTGCTACGATGCAGGAATGGGTTGCGCCACGTCGTTCTAGATGTTCTCATGGCCCCGTAGAAAGAAAAAGATATTTTTAGATTTTCAGGGGTTCAGCATGTAAATTGAGGGCGTACAAAATACGGTATCAACAACTGTTTCCCAAACACCAAGAACCTTCTCACTATTCTGAATTTGGTGAGGTAAGGATTTGGTTTATAATCCTCTCATAGGTATGACAATGGAGAGGGTGAGAGTAGAAGAATTTGGAGAATCAAGTGTATAAGATTGTGGATGAATCAATCTTGTTTTTCTCTAGGGTTTCTCTTTCAAAATTCTCTTTGAAAGCTCTCTACATTTCATGGGTATGAGGGTATTTATAGTAGGGTATTAGATGGAATGTGAAAAGTCATTTTTCAGCAAAACATGGTGCATTGGCGAGTCACTTGCGATTGGGATGAGTCGCGAGTTCCAGTCGCCAATTACCAGACTAGGCCAGATTGTATTTTTTGTCCTGTAGTGATTTAGTTAGCCTAACTCTTCGTCTTCCTACATGCTTCACACGTGTGCTTCATTTTGGCGAGTCAATCGCGAGTTCCAGTCGCGAGTCACCTTCTTGTTGCATACTCTTGATCAAATCTGCACACTCTCTCACACACAACTCTTACATTATTCTCACCTAAGTACAGTGTTTCTAAATGCTGAATTACAAGCAAATTTGGCACGGAATAAAGCCAACACATAGTTGAATAAATTCAACTTTACAGCTTTAACTTTAGTTACATATGCTAAGGAGACAAGGAGCCCTCGATTTGGCTTAAGGTAAATTCCTTCTTTTTTCCTCTCCATTGTAGACTTTGATTCTTTATAAATACATTTTATTGTTTTAAATTTTAAAAAACAAATCTTCAATTTGTAAAAAGTTTAATTAATGCCATGAACTTTTCCAATCATTTTAATTCACGGCCCTTAAGTGCCACAATTAACTAAAAGTAACCAAAAATTGCATGAATTGTGGCTAAAAGCCTAAAATCCACACATATATATTTGATGTGCAATTATAAGAACTATAGTACACTATATGATACTAGTATGTAACCCCGTGCTACCGCACGAAACTGGTTAATTGTAATGAAGCTATCGGTCAATTTTTTTGTTTTTGTTTTTTTGGATTTATCACACGGATGATAGAATTAAATCAAACAATGAAAAATATATATTGCATTTTATTATTTAAGTAATGCTATTGGTCTTTTTTTTTTTTTTTTTGGTTTATCATACATAGGATATCATTAGATAAAACAATGAATAAAAAAAAAAAAAAAATATTGCATTTTATTATTTAAGTGATGCTACAGTGAAGAAAAAAAGAGAATATTGCATTTTATTATTTAAAATATACAAAGGGACATTAAAAAATAAAAACTAATCATTGAGCTTGGAATCTTCTTGGAGGCGCTAATGAAACGTTAATGTATGAGAGTGTCAAGCAAGGAAGAGTGGGATTGAACATTGTGTTTGAACCCGGCCTTGCTTTGAGAAATCCATAAGGAGGAGAAGAGGGTAGTGTGTGGATCTAGTTGATAGAGGTTGAGAGAGAAGGAGACATGGGATGACGATATGGAATTAGGAGGAGATGATGTTTTACTTTTATAGTCTTTCTTGTTGGACTCCTTGGTTCTGGTTGTGGGATTAGAAGAGCTCCAGACTCTATTGAGATCACCCATAAAAGTGTGCAGGTAAGATGTTCTTGCTTAGGCCAATGAGTATTATCATTGTGGTTTTCTTGGCTTCCATGTTAAATGTTAATGCATCATTTATTTGGGCACAAAAATTAGAAAATTTAGATAAGATACATGACACAAAATTAGAGTCCAATTTATAATCTCCATAAAAGTGTGCAGGTAAGATGTTTTTGCTTAGGCTAATGAGCATTATCATTGTGATTTTCTTGGCTTCTGTGTTAAATGTTAATGCATCATTTATTTGGGTACAAAAATTAGAAAATTTAGATAAGATACATGACACAAAAATTGGAGTTAAATTTATAATCTAATTAGATTTTCTTTTGAGTTTTGGTTAAGACAAGTGGCGCAAAATTGAGAATCCAATTGAAATCTAATTGCATTTTCTCTCTGCTTCACATATTATTTTATATATATATATATATATATATATATATAGAAGTGTGAAATTATATAATAATAAGTAATTTATTTATTCTCACTTAAATATTTATAATAAATATAAATATTACAATTTTTTTTGTTGAGTAAATATTAAAATGATTAATATATTTTACTTTAAGATGCAGAAGTATTTATATATAAAAAATACTACTCTAAACTAAAAAATAAAGACTTAAAAAAAATTAAACTACTACTTAGCTAAAATTGGTTTTTTCTTCATTTTTTTGTTTGTTGTTTTGTTTTTGAGGAACTGGTTTTTTCTTCTTTGGCATAAGTAACTAAAATGGTTTTTTATTTTATTTATAAGAATCAAGTAACTAAAATTAGTTAAATTTTTTTTTTTAAAGTCCAAAATACTTAAAGTTAAAACTTTTCCAATCATTTGTAATTAAAATGTGAAAAGACTTGAGAGCGGCTATTCTATTTCTACAGCATAATTGTGATCTAAGTTGTGTAATATCTACGATTAAAGGCTCTTTGTCTCAACGTGAAAGAAGTCCGGACTTGCATTGCACCTATTGCTTGGTTCTCTCTCTATTTCAGAAATTTCATTTTCATTATCAAAACGCAAAGCACCAGAGAGAAAGTAAAGCTTGAATTTCAGGTCTGGAACCGTAATTTTCTGTTTATCGGAATCTTCTATTCCGTCCTGTAAAGCTTACCTGTTATGGCTTCTTGAACAACATCACTATCATCATAGAAACAAATTCTGAGAATTGGGTTTTTCATTTCTGTACTTATTGAATCAGATTTCAGGGTTTGATTGCAAATTTGCTTTGGAAAAAAAAAAAACCTGGAATTGTAAATGGCTTATCATAAATATATGAAGCAATGAAATTTGAGTACTGGGCTATTTTATTTTATTTTATTTTATTTTTGATTGATTTGAAGTTGAATTGTTTATTTTGTTTTACTTTCAGGTTTGGTTATATTTTGAAGTATCAGAAATATTAATAGAAAATCTGAGGTGTTGCTGAGTATTGGGTTTTTGGTTGCAAGTTCTAAGGGTGTGGATAAGTTGCTTATCTGAGAATTCAAGTTTTAGAATTGTGATAAGAGAGTAGTTTGACTGTGTATAATATAATTACCAAAATGAAATCATTGGAGTGTCGAACTCTGTATTGGATTTTGGGTTCTAGGGGGAAGGAGGAGTGGTGGTATGAAATTAGTTTGAGTATTCTTTTTTGTGGCTTTGATTTCTATGCATTTATTGTAAGTAAAAGATGTATAGCAATTTGAAGGAGCATGCGATAGAGTATGTGAAACAGGCAGTTCAGGAGGATGATGCCAGAAATTATAGCAAAGCATTTCCGCTCTATATGAATGCATTAGAGTACTTTAGGACTCATTTGAAGTATGAGAAGAATCCAAAGATTAAGGAAGCGATTACTCAGAAATGTAAGGAATATTTAAAAGAGGGCAGAGGAGATAAGGACCATTCTTGATAATGGGGGAAGTGGACCTGCCCCCAGTGGTGATGCAACAATTGCTAGCCAACCAAAGACAAAGTCGAAGGGAGGAGTGGGTAAAGATGCGGAGGATCTGGGGCAAGCAAAGCTTAGGGCTGGCCTTGATTCTGTGATAATCAGGGAGAAACCAAACGTGAAGTGGAGTGATGTGGCCGGGCTTGAGAGTGCCAAACAGGCATTGCAAGAGGCTGTAATATTGCCTGTGTAGTTTCTCCAATTTTTTACTGGTTAGTTCCTCAATCATTATTTTTAAGTTTTGGGTTATTTGCTTTTAGTTTTCTTGCTGAATCTTGGCATGCTTTCAATGTGAATAAGCTTGATTTGGTTTATGGTGACACTTGATAACTTATGAATATTCAAAAATATGCCACTGGTACCATAAATTCAAGTTTATCAGTTGCGGAGATTGTATGCTCCAATTGTATTACTCAGAATTTTTGACTTTCAAACTCTGCTTTTGCAATGGAAACTGTACAAATAAATCCCACCAGAAACAACTGAAAATATGTATGGAGAAGACATGTTGTAGTACAGTTGTACAATAAACAGCTCTTGTCAAACACCAAAGCAAAATTCTTATAGTTAATTGGGCTTATGTTCTGTCAGTTGAATTCAAAAAGGCTCAAATATTGGCCTTTGATGGCCCAGAGTATCAGCCTAATTCTGAACATGAAAGAATCAGCTGAGTTTAGAGAAGGTAGAAAGGTTATTTTAAGAGTTATTGTTGCCATTGCTTCACTGATTTTGTAGATTTTGGACGGTGTATCTTCCAATTGATCTTCCAATTGTAAAGATACATAGCAAGTAATAATATCAACTATAATAAGTTTTAAGACCCATTTGAAAACCTTTTGCATATCAAGTTTCATTCTAAATTTGAGGGGTTTACATTGCTTCAATATGTGAGGCATGCTACTTAGCCATGAGCTCAGAATCAGACTATCCCTTGCACCTGGCTGTGAATTAAAAAATGATTATATCTATCTGCTTGACAGTGGAATTTATGGAAATGGAAGATAAACATTCTATTTGGTATTAATAAAAAGCAAAATGCTATTTGGCACTTTTACTTTTTTTTTGATAAGTAAACATTATGTCAAGAATGGGATTCGAACCCATGCCCTTTCGGACTAGTACGTGAAACTGGCGCCTTTGACTCTATTTGGCACATTTACTATTTGTCATACATGCCAATGTATGGATGCTGAAGACTTTCTAAACATAATTTGCATCAAGAACTTGATTTTCCATTCCTAATAAACAGTGGGATTTGAACTGTCTACATTAAGAAGAATCAAAGAGACATTATCATTTAATGCTTAAATCTGAAAGATTCATGAACTGGCAATCTACTTCAGGCCATTTTCTGCAGTATTTCCTTCTGGAGCCACTAATATAAATATCATGTCACATATGGTACATCTTGATAATAAAAGAATCATTTGATCTCTTTTTCAGGGAAGAAAAAACCGTGGAGGGCTTTTCTATTATATGGTCCACCTGGAACAGGGAAGTCCTATTTAGCAAAGGCAGTGGCAACAGAAGCAGATTCAACTTTCTTTAGGTAAAAATTTGACCAATACATAGCAAGTAACTAGACTAAAATAGCAGATAAAACAACTATAGATGGCAAGTTATTGAACTACAATAGCAGATTTTAGAACTAAGGCTATACTTGTTGCCAATGACACTTAATTGTGAGTTGTATATTTGAAATCAATGTGATCATCAATCTTAGTTCTTCTTCTCCTTCTTTGAGTTTTGCCGCATAACTTTTTTTTTTTTTTTAATATATATCTAAGAACCATTTGATCTCTTATGCTTATTTTTTAATAATATTTTACAATATCAGTTTCATGGTTTAAATTGTGCAATGCACTGAGATGTAAGCGATGAATGTTTGGAAGTAGAATAACTGAAAAGGTACTTGGTTTTGTGGCCCTTGACAGGCAAATATTCATGATCACTTTACAAGAGAGTAGCAAGATCCGCACTAGTTAATTGGAAGCCTTTAGATTTCCAAGAAAATGATATCCTTCCATTATGTTAGATTACATTTGGATACACGAATCAATTCCTTTAAATGGTGTAGTCATTAGTTTATTTTATGATAATAAATGAGTTCACCTTAATCACTATGAAATATTTTTGGAAAACTCCAATATGCTCGTTCAAATGCTATGAAGGACACAATATCTTTTTTTGTTTACCAAACTATAGTCTGGATACTAAATTTTGATGGTATTGAGAGGATGCTGGATATATAGGTTTCTTATTGATGAAAAAGATTACCATAATACACTTCTAGTCTACTACACTTGCTCACTGCAATCCAGGATAATCTAAAATGTGGTACACCTTTGTTCTAATATGCAAATTTTCACAATCCAAAAGTTTCCTCCTTTTTTTCTCCCTTTACTTTTTGAAAGAGGATAGTTAAAGTAATACAAAAATCTTATATGCATTATAGAGTTTCTGGAGAGAACCACGCTAAAAATTATAAGGGTTTAACTTGAGGTCAGCCTTGTCATATTGTAACTTCTAATGAAACAACATGTGTGTTGAGTATAAGTGTAATCTCATCATTCCATGTTCTGTGGTAGGTCAGGTAATGTGTTCCCATACATCTTCTGTGTTCTAGTATGATCAATTTTCTAGGTAACTTAGTCTAAATGTTTAGATTATATGAGAGATTGCTATATTACTTAGAAATATGACCATGCAAGTATTGTAATACTGTTGCTTCCTAGGAGGATATCAACCTTTTATCCCTAGCAGCTGATCAACCATTTTATTGTTGAATTTCTACACTAGTTCCCATTTTTCCATTTGGGCTTCTATTTTGGGGGAGGGTAACTATGAAGGAAATGTATCAAGCTCGGAGATTTCGTTTCTCTTGCAAAGAAATTTGACATTATTTATGAATAAAATAAAATGCAAGAAGCCTACAAACTTGGTTAGGTTTCATTTGTGCATGGTCAACATGTCATTCTTATTCTCATCCATGTTCTGTTGATAAGTTTCGTTTGTGCACTAATGCCCATATCTTAGTGATGATCATTGCTTTCCATGCTTTCATTAGTGAATTATAGTTAAAAGGGGCTTGGTTAGGCTTATATGTAAAGCAGGAAATTTGAACTTCTGTTCCAAATGAGCATATTAGAATGGAAGATTTTGAAGAACTTTGTTAGTGGACCATGATGCGATCTCCACTGAAACTTGCAAGATGCACACAAACCACGCAAGAATGTGTAATTCATAACTTGGAGAGTGAATGTAAGCACATGAGGATGCTCTCTTCATATCTTGTTCCTTTTTCTCAGTCTTTTAATGACTTGGTAGAAAGGCAGCCAAGAAGTTTGCAATCAATGCCAATTACCTCATTGTGCTGTCAGCCGTGACTTCTCCTGTTTGTCAAATAGTATCATAAGAGCATTGTTAGAAGGCAACAAGTTGGAATACTGATGTCCACTAAGTGAGATGACAGAAAAAAAATTATGAAATGTGGATTTAATGGATCAAAAATTCTTGCTTATACCTAACTTAAGATATTTGAGTTTCAGTATGGTTGCGGTTCTTAATAAATTTTTTTTATATAGTTTATTTACGTCTACTTCATATATGGCTGGGGTTGACTGCTTCACTTGATTTTTATTGTAATTGTCACGTCATTCAAGTGAATTTGAATTTCCAAATGCATGTATGATTTACACTTCCAGCTGTATGCCCTTGGATATAGATTTTTTTTTTTTTTTGTCTTGATATTAATGGAATGTTGCCAACACATGACGAGTGCTAGATGCTGTCAAGACACAGTGTTTCATCATCAGACCTTGTTTCAAAATGGATGGGTGAAAGCAAAAAGCTAGTCTCAAATCTTTTCCAAATGGCTCGTGATAATGCTCCTTCCATTATTTTCATTGACGAAATTGATTCCTTATGTGGCCAGCGAGGTGAAGGCAATGAGAGTGAAGCATCTCGACGTATCAAAACAGAACTTCTTGTACAGATGCAGGTATTTTGTGTTCACTGGAAGTGGATAAGAGCTTTGTTCCAAGCTTATCTTATACTAATACAACTGTCATCCTTATACTTTAGTAGATGATATGCAATATTTAAAAGTTTCCCTATCACAACTGTTTTTTGTCCTGCATTTTCTTTCTCTCTTTTACTTTCCACAAGTGGTCCAGTTATTGTTTCAGTTGCTAAGCTATCTGTCTGTTATTTTAGGGATAGATTGTAGAAGTCATATAATTTATATATGTATATGCATTCTGCTTCCTGCCAATACCATTATGTATAGCGTTTAGACTTGATTTTTGGAGCTTAAAATTCTTAGACCTTTCCTTTTGTCTATGAACAAAATTGTTGTCAGAATAATGGTTAAATGATTAAATTCACAATTTTCTAGTAGTTTTAGCTTTTTTGTCAAAAAGTGGTCTTGAGTTCAAGCCTTGTCTCCACTGTACCTCCCAAAAAAAGGGGAAAAAAAAGTTACAATCATCTGTGTTAAATTTGTTACAAAGACAGAATGCTGGTTCTTCTACTTTAGAGATTGGTGCATGGGCCGTATTGGGATGTAGTTAATTTTGTTACAAAGGCAGGCTGTACCTGTGTCAGTTGATTATCAAGCATTCTTCTAGTTATCACCGAGTCTCTGAGGCCATGGCCCATATGAAAAGCAGGTTCCATTTCACATTTTCCTCATGCTCACTCAAATTCTGGCCATAGGATCTCTTCCCTGTTTTCACACTAATCCATCTTATGGTGGTGAAATATGCAAACTGTTGCAATGGCGAGTCTGGAGTGTATAGTCTGACCTGGATTGAAGACATAGATCCCTTCCTACTCTATGTTCTTGCATTCTTGGTGCATCATCTTAAGCCCACATCTCTTTTGTCTTATTCCCTACTACTATTGTCTTTAACCTGCATTAGTTCTTAACTACATTAAACAGTGATTGTTGCCTTTGGTTTTTCTACTGTTAATCTTCAAATGGAAATTTTCTTTAACACATTTCAGGGTGTAGGCAGCGATGATCAGAAAGTTCTGGTTCTTGCCGCCACGAATACTCCATATGCTTTGGATCAGGTAAGAAAACTCTGATCCTTTGGACCTAAGTTATAGCTAAAAAGAGTTTTATGACCTTCATTGCTTTGGGATTGAGACTAAGGAAAATTAAATACAGGCCATCCGTAGGCGTTTCGATAAGCGAATTTACATCCCTCTCCCAGATTTGAAGGCAAGGCAGCACATGTTTAAGGTACTGTGGTTTTGGTAGAGCCATAGTAATTGATTCTTTTGGAGCTTATGATTTGTTTAATATCCTCAACAGGTTTTTTATTTAATCAGGTCCATCTTGGAGACACTCCTCATAACTTAACTGAAAGTGATTTTGAGCATTTAGCTCACAAAACAGAAGGATTTTCAGGTTCAGACATAGCTGTTTGTGTAAGTGTCCAGTTTACATTAGTTTCTGGCATCCCTTTTGAGTGATTATATGGCTGAAAGTTGTTAGCTACCTCCTCTCTTTTGATAGGTTAAAGACGTTCTATTTGAACCTGTTCGTCAAACCCATGATGCGAAATTCTTCAAAAAGAACTCTAGTGACATATGGGTCCCTTGCGAACCTACTGAACGAGGAGCTGTTCAGGTTACCTTGCAGGAACTTGATGCACAAGGCCTAGCTTCAAAAGTAAGTATTGGGTAGGAAACTGTTTTATTTATTACTATTATTAATGGACACTGCATAAAGCTCTAGACCAGAAATCATTGCCAAAATTAGCACTATAATCATGTTTAGTGCTAGGTATCAATAACTTTCCAAATAGAATTATTAAAGACTTATTCAATGCTTTAACTTATGTAGTTAGTCTATTATGGAAAAGTAGGATTGAAGAAAAAAGTGGAAAAGAGAAGGGGGGATGGGGGTGGGGGAGAGATTTAAAAAGTGCATGCCTCTATCTTATGTGCCTCATTCAGTTTCATTAATGCACATTCAATGATGATTTTCTCTTCCATCAAAATTACACAATTCTTTGGAGGAAGGCCAATTTGTGGTATTTCTTTTCTAGCCTCGTTCATCCACTTCTTTGAATTTATATAATGACTTGAATGTAACTGGCTCTGGGAATGTATGACTTGCAGATCCAGCCACCACCAATCACAAGAGCAGATTTTGATAAAGTACTTGCAAGACAGAAGCCAACTGTAAGTAATGTCAATAATGAATCCATGTGAGAAAAAAAAATTTTAAATTGTCAAATAACACATTGTAACCTTAACAACAACTGGAAGATATTATCACAGATAGCACCCCTAGCATAGTCTTCTTTTTTTTTTTTTTTTTGATAGGACCCCTAGCATAGTCTTAAAAAAAAAGAAAAAAAAGAAAAAAAAAAGACACCGTAAAGCTTAACACAAGGATACTAATGAATAGTCCCAAAGGCAACTTCAATCTGAAATCTAGGTCTTGCACTTCATTGCACACCCCAAACAAAAATCTACTTTGTTTTCAGGTTTTCAGGTTGATCAAAATCTACTTGACTACAGAAGAAATATCTTGTTGCTTTATGCAATTAGTATTTGATATTTAGCGTGATGCATGCACGATATAATTTTATCCTGAAACATTTTGTAGAAATTTTCTTATAATCCGTGTATAGTACTCAATTGTGGAGTCAATTATATAACAGACAACAATAAGAACAAGAAAAAAAAAATTAAAGAAACAGAGATAAAAAATAAAAAATAAAAATTATATAATTGGTATATTATGAATGAAAACCTGCTCCTTGAGTGAACAAATCAATCCTTCCATTGGTTAGTGTTACACCAAATAAATAATTATCTGAGTAAAATCTTAATATAATAATAAAATGGAAAAGCAATTAAAACCGCTAGTAGAAAATGGAAATAACTAGTTAGATGATATAACCATTCTTGGAAGAATCCATGGGATCAATTATAACAAGTGACACAATCATATTCCGTAAATACGACTCTCATTATTTAACGATTTCAATTAATTGAAGTACATAACTGTTTTATTTTTTAACGAAATTTTTTTAAGGGGTAATTAACTAGTTATACTTCCCCTCTCTTGAGGTTTGAAGAAAACAACACTCCTCCCCTTCTGTTTATAATAGTAAATATTCTGAATTTCTATGAAATTTTCTTTATCAAAGTTTAACCATTATTAGTAAAAACAAAACGAAATTTGTTGATAATAATGCAAAGTTTATCAAACACCAAAATACTTGCAACGGCAAATCTCTCCACAACCCAATGACAAACTAAAAAATAAGAAAAAGTCATACTAATTTTAAAATATTTTTTAATTAAAAATTTAAATCAATTCTGAAATAGAGGATAATTCTGGAAACCTACCCTTAAGCAAATGATAGGTTAGTACCCAACATTGTTAACATTAATTTAATAGAGTTTGATCAAATAGATGTCAAAAAGGGAGTTTTCCCCCTTGAGGTTTAAGGTGAAGTGTCATTTCCCAACACCTTAAAGGAGGGGAGTGTAATTACCTCTAGTTTTTATTATACATATATTGAGTTACAAAATATTTCATTTGCATCTCGATTTGTTTTTAAAGTATTTTGGTTTCAAATCTACAATATATTATAAGAAAATAGTATAAAAAAAAAAGAAGAAAAAATCAAACTTTACTATCACACATTTTTTATTTCCCACCCCCCCTCCCCTCCCTTTCCACACACAGTCTTGACTCTGTCACATATGTGGATATCAATAAAATGTGGACATTGTGCATGAAGTTATGGACATTGTGGTTGTATTTGGCATTAGCTAAAAAATGCAATTTATTTTACTAATTAGTTTATTTTTGCTACTATTTATGGATCTCATTGCACTTTTTGGTATTATTTATGAGTCTTACTGTACTATTTCAGTTAGCTTTTAATTTTATCTATAGTACTTTTAGTAAAAAAATTTCAGTTTCAGCTAAATAAGTTGTTCTCAAACGAACATTGTGTGTATGAAGCGTATATTAATAAGTATGACGGAAGAAGAGTTGTACTTTTACCATTGCTTTTTTTTTTTTTTAAAGAAAGACAGAGCCATGAAAATGAGCTATTCTAAATGAAGCTTATGTTATATGTCACTTTGTTTCCTGTCAAAATTCTAGATGAAGATGACAAATTAATTTCATGGCAATAAAAATCAAGAGATGTTATTCCTTATGTGCCTTTCCTCTAGCCAATGGCCAACCTATGATTGGCACTCCCTGGCTTAGGTTATCAATCACTGAATTCCACCCAGTAGTGGCTAAGAAATGCTCCAATCGCTTTGTGTGACAGAATTTCCAACTGGGGCAGCCAATTTCACTAGCAAGCCCCATTTGCTTTTCCTTATCAGTTTTCAAATCCTACTGATAACAAGTATGCTCTGAATTCACCATTCATGTCAAAACCAATAGGTGGCCTAATGATCCAAATGAATGGCATTCCACTCCCTTCCAAAGCAATAGCAAGTTCCATGATCATTTGGGAAGCACCAATTGTGTTTTAGAACTGAAACCTCCTGGTGCTAGTTCAGCCATTCTATGCTTTGTTCTATCGAAGACCAAGCTTTTTTTCCAAATTTTTTGGCCGATAATACATGTATCATAGATTTAGTGGGAGATGAAATCGTGGCTTGAGGAAGTACAGGACCAATAGCCCAAATCGATAAATTTATATATTTTCTCAAAACTTCCAATCCTAGAGGTTCAATTTCTTCTACTGTATTACAAAACCACCCATAAGAACTAAAAGAAAGTGATGAGTGATAACTATGACTAAACAAACCTTAGTGGCATTTGTAGGGACGGGGTTTGAGCACTTCTTTTATTAGATGAGTGGACTCGGGCTCAACTAGCCAAATACAATAAATTTGTAGAGAATGGGTTTAAGAACTAGGCCTTAGTGAGGATTACAACAACTAAACATAGCTACGAATGGATTGAATAACAAGGAAACAGGTTTAAAGCGTGAAATTCTGTCCTCGGCCCTCCCATGAGGAACTTCGAGTTCTTATTATCTTCTCAGTGTCTGGTTACAAAGGTTTCTAAGATGATACAAATTACTCTAGTGTTTTCTGCTTCTAATTGCCTCCTTCATTTCTGGAGGACTTCTTACATTATATACTCCTTCTTAGTTGATTTTGGCCCTCAATCTGTTGATCATGCAGGTTACTACTTGAGTGCTTATCCCATCAGCCACATTCCTCAGCTTTCTGTGAGCTGTAGCAACCCAGGCAACACTATTTAGGGGTCGTTTCCTCATTAATGCGGCCAAAATGTTAGTTGTGGGCATTTAATGTGGAAGTGACAGTTTTTCCTTGAATTACTCCTCCACCATGCTTCCAAGGCTGACCCATTGTACTTGTCTTCTTCTTGGGATGCTTTAGGAGGTTGCCTTTGGTGGCATGCTGCTATTCCCGTTTATGATCTCGGCCAGCCGAGGATAGGATCGTCCTCGGCGATGTTTCTTGGGAACTTGGGCTTTCTACTTTCATATGGCGTGGGCTTTTGGGCCCAATATAAAGTGGGCCGGGGTTGCCAAATTCTTAGGCTTCACAATAGCCCCTCAAAATCCTGTTGTTCGGCTCCTCGGACGAGGAGGAGGATTTTGATGTTCTCGGGCTTTTGTCATGGCTTGTCAAGTCTTGTCCTTCATTAGTGCTAAAGTCTTTTCACCTGTCCAAGGCACGTTTCTGGTGCTTCGGTATATAGAGCGCGCCCTTCATTAAATTCTGGTGGCTTTATGTTTCTCACACATAACGATGTGATGGCAATCTAATGGTGGGGATCTTTTTGACTTTATGGGCATGAAAACTCACACGGTTATATTAGCTAGAGGTATAAATACCCATTTGAACCGATTTGCCTCTTTACTTTTGCATTCAAGAATTCTTGCACACGTATCCTGAGTTCAGTCAAATCTCCAACCAAACTCACGCCTTTTTTCAGCACAAAAAGCCTGTCCGAGGAGTTTTTCCTCATTTCTGTCAGTTCTCCTATCTCTTTCTAAGCTTCTTTCCCCTTTATTCCTCATTTTCTTTCGTCTTTCCTTGAGTCTCTTAGTTGTTTCTAGGGATGGAGAAATTCATCGATGATTATAGGATACCCAGTAACGTAGGTTTAAGATACTATGAAGAAGGGGAGGGGTATTTTAGGAGACAGGAGGGTGAAGTAGTGATTCCCATAATTGCCTTCTTAAAAGGTGGCATGAAGATCCCTATGGGACCGGTGATGAAGGACTACCTTAGACACTTCCGGTTAGCTCCCACCCAGTGCGCCACCAACTTGTTTAGGATCTTGGGTTGTGTGGACGCTTTGAACAAGAAAATGGGGTTGAGGTTAACCCATCACAACGTAAACTGATGCTACAACCTCCAACACTTGAAGGGTAAATCCTACTACATGAAGACGAGGGATGATAAGGTTTCAGCTTATCTAGTGCCTCCTTGGGTCTAGCAAAGGGTTAGATAAGGATTTTCTCATTGTGTCCGGGGAGTGGCACAACGGCCTTCATTGTCCGACAAAAGAAGGGACACCAGGTGGGGTATTTAAAGTAGGAGAGGGTTTGGTCTTTTGTGTCACCAAAGTTTGCATTGCTCGGTTGCTAACCAGGATATGCCTTCTTTTTTTTGCAAATCCACACACCTTTGAACGACACTTTCATTTGGTCAACAAGGAAAATTTGGAGACCATCCTTAGGGCGGAGGTCTTTGTGAACAAAGTGGACAACCAGGTTAGGGCTGCTCACAAGATCCTCAGATACGATCTGATTCAGAAATCGTTCTTAGCTCCAAAGTACGTGGTCAGAGCCAAAGACCCTCGGCTTCACAGATCACCATAGCAAAGCACGGGTTCTTGATTCCTGAAGGATCTCCCACTCCAGAGGGCGTTCCATTAGTAGGCCTTTCTTCATCCCACAAAGTTGCAGAGGCTGAAGGAGGAAGTCAAGAAAGAGAAGAAGAAGTTGCTGATTTGGGTCCATCTAAGGACGAATTTGGTGTCTTCGACCAAGTTAACCTATCCGGGGATCCTTCTGGTGACTTGGGTGACCCCAACTTAACTGAAGCAAACCTCTTGTCAGCAGGAACTTCTCCTCGGGCCGAGATGGGTTTTAAGAGACAACCCTAGACCAGCCTGCTCGACTTGATTGAGGGCTAGCGGGGGAAGGACCCACCGGGGAGGCCACAATCCAAGCTCCCTCCTCCTTCACCCAAGCATCAGCCCGTCCAGACTAGGTCCTCTTCCACTCAGCCCAAGCTTCCACTTCCTCCGCCTCAGCCAAGTTTGCCACTAAGGCCCGAGCCCGCAGATCCTAAACATAAGAAGGATAAAGGCAAACGAATCATGGAAGCAGATAAATCTTATTCCTCCCAGGAGGAGGACGACGCTCGACGGCCTTCTAAACAACAAAAGACCGGGCACCAGGGCCAAGGGAAAGAAGTGGCCATGCAGTCCAAGCCCCAGGCCTGGCTCCCTACCCCGATGCTCTATGGGGAGCCTTTAATGGACAATGCCTCCCTTAGGGACTTTCGATGAGGGGAAGGCACATTTGTGGCCAATACGTTGGAGAGATCCCTACTACTCCTCGCAGACATGGCCGAGTTGGAGAATCTAATGAGGCAGGAGGTCTTCCTCAACCTCAAGAGGTACCTGGGCATGGTAAGACTTCTAACACTTGTGATTCCCTTGATTTTTTGTTCTTCAGTTTCCTACTTATTGTGCACTTTTTTCAATTGGCAGGCTGTCCAGGCTACTTTCAGGTTGGAAGAGATGGCCAACAACTAGAGCAGGACCTTTGACCCCAAGCGTGACAGGCGTCTGGACGCTGCTCGGACTCTTAAAACCTCCGAGGCCGATCTCGCAAAAGCAAGGGAGGAACTGAAGGAGATGACAAGGGCCCGAGTGTTGACACCCCATTTTGCAACCCGCATTTAACCTCACATGGAGGGTAAAAGGGGACTTTCACTTTAGAAATATGCATCTTGATTCTAGCCATTAGATCATTGGACTCATTTCACCAAAATGATTTTGATGTTATAACGATCAAATCGACTGGTCATAAGGCCTAATCGGACCACCAGATTGAAAGTTATCATCAAATCAAGTTTTAATGGCTAAGATGTACTATCACAAATTGAGTCCGACTATATGTGATTATGAACAATTGATTTCAATTGGTTATAGGTGTAATCAATTTGAGATCGATGATGTGTCATAATTTGATTGGTTAGGACTTCATTTTATGATAAGGTTGCATACACCTAATTAATTAGATAGTTAAACATTAATTATTCAATGAGTAATTTGTGTAATTATATTTTAATTAGAGTAAATTTGGAACCAATTAAGTCTGAAATGGGAGTGATTGGAGTCATTTAATGTTAATTGGGAGCTAATTTGGGACCAATTAATGTTAATTGTGCTGAAACCATTTTCTAACAAATGACCTCTGCTCACTATTTCATCAATATCTCTCAGAATATTTTGAATCTGTGAATGAGGTTAATTTTTCCAGAAACTAGACATCTGGGGCTTCAATTTGAGCATAAGAACGAGGCAATTACGATTAGAATTGAGTTAGATATGATTTTTTGAAGTTAGCTCTACAAGCTGTTACAGCAGCTACAGGAAAACCGAATTTTGGCTTGCTCCTCACTCCCACCAATCTTTCCATTTAATACACCAGATTTTTCCCAATACTAAAATGAGGTCTAAGTTCATAATTCTTTGTCAACTCTCGTTAAATAGCATTCCAATCATATTTTCTCCACCACTACTATATAAACCGTCTCCCTCCTTCATTTCAAAGGACACAAAAACTCTCATCTCTTCCCCTCTCTTGAGTTCTAGTGAAGTTGAGTAGTCTTGTCATATCTTGGTCTTCCTGAGACTCAAGGTATTGAGTGAGACTCACTCTTCATTTCCTAACTCTTCTTTTCCTCCACCCTTAGGATCTCTATCAAGAGTCTCATCTTCCACCATATGGATCTTACATGAAGGTATAATCAATTTCCCTAACTTGTTTTTTGTGTTGCTATGATGAGAATTTAAGATTAAAGCATGATAATGATCATTTAAATTCCTTTGAATATGTTTGAATGTTCTTAGTTGTTCTAATACGTTCTTCACATGTTCTTGGTTGTTCATCACATGTTCATGCACAACACTAGTTTTGATCTTAAATCTACATCAAAAATATGAAAAACATGTTTGTTTCATAATTCTTTCAAATCCTTGAATTTAGGTTATCACCATCTACACACATTCACTAGAATTTTATTTTTCAATCCAAATGCAATGTTTAATAAATTGAATTAGGGTTTATCACATGCACACACATTAAATTCAACATGCAAATTGATTGATAACATATTGGATGATGTGATATGAATGTTGGCCACCATAGTCTAGAAGACCGGTTTCACCGGGTAAAGTGGGTGTCTAACACCTTCCCACCTTGTAACATAGCCTCCGAACTTAGATCAAGGGTTAGTAGATCAAGTGCTTATCCTTGTAATTTTCAATTTCTAGATTGTAACTAGGAAACAAAGGCATGTACTTTATCTTAGATTGTATCTAGGACCAAAACCGTATAATTTCCTATGTTCAATGTAAATTCAATTTCAAATTAATAAAATGACGAATTTTTCAATTATGATTTTCTTATTTATTCCAACAATTAAATAAGTGGCGACTCCATTGTAAAACCTTTAATTTAAGGGGAAAAATATAACTAGTTGAACTTCCATTTTGAGAGGCAATAACACGACTCCACCCATTCACGTGGGTTTGGCCCAACATTCATCAAAACGGGCCAGGGGCGCGGTCTTTCACACCGAGACAGCGCTGAGTTAGGTCTTGCTAGTGCTCAAAAGCTGGCCTAAGACCAGACGAGGCGCCTGCTCGAGGCAGAGGATCAGCTGAAGATCGCTAAGGAGCAGATCGTTGAGCTGAAGAAGAAGATGGTCGAGGCAGAGGGGGCCAAGAATGTTGCAGAATGGGCCAGAGATAAGGCTTTGAAGGCCAAGGAGGAGGCAGAGTTTGCCAAGGTTGAGGCTCAGCTTTCTAAGGAAACGACCGAGGAGGAGGCCTTTGCCTTGGGGGTGGCTGAGACCCAAGCCGCCCTTAAAGCTCAAGTCTTTGGGGTATGCAGGCTCTACTGTTCCCAGATTTGGAATGAGGCCCTCAAACAAGCTGGAGTTGAGGCTTTATCTGACCTGTGTAAGGTGGAGAATGTATACTACCCTCTTGCCATACGTGAGGCTGCTCCCTCTAGCTCCAAGGCTGAGGTGGCTTCTGAGGAACTTGGTACTACTCCAAATGAAGCTACTCTGGCTATTACCACTTTAGATGAGGACCTTGCAGCATCCTGGGGTGTTTCCTGGTTTGGCCCTTTGTCTGTTTCAATCACCCTCGCAGGCTCGGCCTCCCGCTAAGGGACGGGGTTTGAGCACTTCTTTTATTAAATGAGTGGATTCAGACCCAACTAGCCCAATACAATAAATTTGTAGAGAATGGGTTTAAAAACTAGGCCTTAGTGAGGATTACAACAACTAAACATAGCTACAAGTGGATTGAATAACAAGGAAACAGGTTTAAAGTGTGAAATTCTATCCTCGGCCCTCCCATGAGGAATTTTGAGCTCTTATTATCTTCTCAGTGTCTGGTTACAAAGGTTTCTGAGATGATACGAATTACTCTAGTGTTTTCTGCTTCTAATTGCCTCCTTCATTTCTAGAGGACTTCTTACATTATATACTCCTTCTTAGTTGATCTTGGCCTTCAATCTGTTGATCATGCAGGTTACTACTTGAGTGTTTGTCCCATCAGCCACCTTCCTCAGCTTTCTATGAGTTGCAGCAACCCAGATAACACTGTTTAGGGGTCGTTTCCTCATTAATGCGGCCAGAATATTAGTTGTGGGCATTTGATGTGGAAGTAATAGTTTCTCTTTGAATTGCTCCTCCACCATGCTTCCATGGCTGACGCATTGTACTTGTCTTCTTCTTAGGATGCTTTGGGAGGTTGCCTTTGGTGGCATGCTACTCTTCCCGTCTATGATCTCTGCTGGCCGAGGACAGGATCGTCCTCGACGAAGTTTCTTGGGAACTTGGGCTTCCTACTTTCATCCTCGGACGTTTCTATCTCCTCAGCGTGGGCCTTTGGGCCCAATATAAAGTGGGCTGGAGTTGCCAAATTCTTAGGCCCCACAGGATTAATTTAGCCAAGATTAATTGGCTAGAAGGATAACTAAAAAATTAACCATTATGGTTTTTAATGCCTATATGCTTGATTGTAATTCCATTTCTAAATTAAATCATAGATGTTTAGTGGAAAATATTAAAATGATTATATAATCTACAAATTAATTTGTAAAAATCCTAATGAAATCTGATAGAATTAATTTATTTTATATCTTTTGTAAGGTTTGTGTTTGTAAAAATAAAAATATGTTTATGAGTACAACAATATTTTCTTATTTATGTTTATGTTTATACTCTGGGAATTCAATCCATGATAGTGAGCATCTGCTTACTCTGTTCCATATGAACATGTACCCTTTATTTTGAGTAATGGGACATAATTCAAAGAACTAGGAGTCAATGTCGTGCGCTACATTGTAATGTGTGTTATTTATCTCTTTTAGTTTTTACAATGTGTTGATTTTTTATTCTTAGATTGTCATTGTATCATAGGTTTCAAATTACTAGGGTTTAATAATAATTGTGACTCATTTCATTATCTTGCTTTTTTTACCTACATTGGGTCATCTACGGTTGGGGAAGGTAAGAAAGGACACATTTAATGCTTGTGATTTGATTATTTTTTATAGGGTAAAATAATAAATTTTCCTTTTAATAGTTTAGACTTTGGAAGAACATTGTGTATTTTTATGTATTTGGGATTTGCATTCTTCTAACCTTTTTTTTTTATGGATGAATTTTAGTTCAAATCATTTTGAAAAACATTCATATCAAGCCATTAACTAAGGAAGGCCTTTAGTGCGGGAATACTAATGCATTGTTTTTTTTTAATAGGTTGTAGGAGTTTCATACATCCTATTACAAGTACTACAACAATTTCTAATCTATTTTGTTATGGTAAATTTAACTTTTATACTCTATAATTCTGGGGCAGTCTAAATAAAATCCTATAATGTTAGAAGTACCAAGTTAAGCCTTAAATTTTTAAAGATAAAAATACCATTTTGGTCCCTATATTTTGGGGCCATAGTCAATTGGTCCTAATAACATTTTTAGATTGTTTTTAATTATATAAGAAAGGAGTAGTTGTTGAAGTTGAAACCAAAACAAAGGAGAACATAAATAAAATCAACTAAAATGTGGACTTTACTTAGCTCCTAATGGCTCTAGAGGTGGCTTTGGAAGCATCTTGTATGTATATGTGTGTGTGTATATATATATTAAATAAATTAATTTGTAAAAAGCCTAATAAATTCACATATAGATAGAATTATTTTTTTTTTAATTTTTTATTTTCTAAGGTATGTATTTGGAGAAAGAAAAGTATGTTTATAAGGACAATAATATATTTTTTTTGTTTATGTTTATGTTATTTGTTGCCTTTATTAAATGCTATTTGTAGGAAAAAGTTTTATTTTTTTTATTTTTTTATATAAAATTAGAAAGAAGTTCTAGATGTTATATACCTACAATTCTTTTAGATTTTTGGCTAAATTACAAAGTTGGTCTCTTTCCTTTACACCATATTTCAAATTGGTGCCTAACCTTTCAATTGAGTTAATTTGGTCCTTAATATTTGCAATGCCATGTCAATTTAGTCACCGACATTATCATTTGGATGGAAAAGGTTAATGTATCAAATGGAACAATAAAAAAAAATATTTTTCATGTCATATCAACTACCAACTGTACTGCCACATTAGATTTAAAAAAAAAAAAAAACTAAATTAAAACTGAGACAGG
>CM064911.1:44462744-44572039 GCA_032727855.1 Quercus ilex subsp. ballota
CCTTTTAGTAACTTTGGGTATGTTTGGTAAATATTTTGTTTCCCTTGTTTTCTTTTTTCAAAAACAATTTTCTAATTTTTAAAACTAAAAAACTTGTTTGGCAACCCAAAATGAACATAAAACAAAAACTATTCTCAAATCTCAATTTGTGAAGGAAATTAAAAATATGCAAAAGACTATTTTCAGTTTCTAGTTTTCAAAATTTAATGAAAAAACGTATTTGATTTAATGAATCTGTCTCATTTAATGAGTTAGCATTAGAGTTTAAATTCTAATAACAACATATTTTAGTTTTTTTTTTTTTTTCATTTCAACTAACCAAACATGTTTTTTATTTTAAAAATAGAAGATTTTTTTTTTCTTTATATACCCAAAAACAAGTTTTTAAAAATAGAAAACAAAAACTGTTACCAAACATAACCTTACCCTTTCAGATTCACTTTCCAACCGACTCTCTATCTTTTCTTTATTACATTAAAATATTATTTTTTCATTCATTCTTTAGTCTTCTTTTATTTTTTTTTAGTATTTCTTTATTCTCCCTTTATTCAATGTTTTCAAAATTTTCAACAATCATATTTTTCAATGGTTTTTTTTTAATGATCATAGTTTTTATTTATCAAATCTATGTAATTTGGAATGAATTTATTCATTAAATTTTTAATAAAAAATCATTAATTATTGCTTAGTTCTTTTTTTTTTTTTTTTAGATTATTATTATTTGTATATATTAAGAGGATTCAGAAAGGTAGTTATTGTTTTTTTCTCTATCAAAAATACCCCTAAATTAATTAACTAACAACTTAAAAATTGGGTTAAAATAGTAAATTAGCAAAAAAAAGTTGGTTATTGTTTTTTTATTGTCAAAAATACCCCTACCTAAAACTTAAAAATGTGGTTAAAATAGTAAATTAACAAAAATAATAAATTCATACTTCTTGTGGGGCCAGAAAGAGTCAAACAACCCCGGCCCACTTCAAACCAGGCCCAAAGGCCCACGCCGAGGACGCGTCCAAGGTCCGAGAACGAAGTGTAGAGCCCAGTTGCCCAAGAAGCATCGTCGAGGATGATTACTTCCTCGGACGCCCGTGATCAGAAAGTGAGCAAGCAGCACACCCTCAAGGGGAATCTCCCTGAGCATCCAATGAGCAAATAGCAAGTACCAAGCACCGGACATGGAAGCATGGTGGAGGAGCAAGTCCCAGATGAACTGTCACCTCCACATTAAATGCCCTCAACTAATGCTCTGGCCGCATTAATGAGGATATGACCTTTGAACAGTGCCGTCTTGGGCGCTGCAACCCACAGAGGGGATGGGAATGCGGCTAATGGGACAGGCTCTCAAGTGGAAACCTGGTTGATCAACAAATGTAGGGCTAGGATCAACTAAGAGAGAGATATATAATGTAAGAAGCCCCTCTTGAAGGGGGACGGACGGAAAAACTAGAAGAAAAGAAATACTGTAGCAGTTTACATTCACTAAAACCTTGTAACCTTTCTGAAAAGAGATAATAAGAACTTCAAGCTCTGTAAGACCCGTCCGAGGAGCCTTATTGTGCATCCTAACCCACGTTTAAGTTATCAGCATTCACGAACAACCATGCATGGCCGTTGCATTCCTAACTAGGGCCTAACTCTTGAACCCATACTCTATAAATTCATTGCAAGGTTAGCTGGGCTTGGGTCTACTTTCTCAACCAGAAGAAGTGCCCGAAACCGGTCCCTACACTTCTATATTGAAATGCCTTCTTGCTTCTAATAAACTCCTACTTTTACGTTGATTTAAATTCCTACTTCTACTCACTAACTCCCTACAAAATAAGATCACTCTTTTATTAGTTTTAAAACTCCTCCAATTTACAAAACACACTCCACGTATTTTTTTTTTTTTTTTTTTTTTTTGTGTGATTGGAAAAAGTAGAAATCCCAAATTATAATAAATTCAATTATTAATTTTTACTCAAAAAATAGAAGAGCCTCTGAGCACGCGCGTGAGCGCATGCTTAGAGGCTAGTTATTATTATTATCTATATATATATATATATATATATATAAACAAAACTTTTGAAACTTCTACAATTTTCCATATCATCACAATATTAAAATAATAATAATAATAATAATAAAATTTTTCTAAACCCTAAACCTGATGCTCTGCATCTCTATATTAAAACTTTTCTAAAACCTAAAACCGATGCTCTGCTTCTCTATATTAAATAAAAAAACGACTAGAGAGAGAGATATAAAGAATAGAGAGCTTTTGTAACCATGAAACATAGAGAAATCTGATAAGATGTAGAGGGTGTTGGAGAGAGAAACCTGAGGGAGGCCTCTTCACTATTGTTAGACCGATCTCCCTCTATCTTCCGGTTCCACACAGTTGTTGGTAAGTTTCAGTTTCATGTTCTGTTCTGTTCTATTCTATTTTGTTTTTTATTTTTATTTATTTGGCTTTCCACAATGTTTCTACTCTCTCTCTCTCTCTGAATCTTTCTATTATTTGCCTTATGTTTTTCGGTTTTTGATCTTAGTTTCATATTCTAGGGTTTTTAGGTTTATTGTGTTTCTGCGATCAAAATTTGGGCAGTCCTGATTGTTTTATAATCTGGGTTTGCTTTCATTTGATTAAAAAATGGGAAATTTCGTTGTTTTTGTTGGGCAATTTGGGTTTTAATCTATGACTTATTATCTGATTTTTGTTTTCCTTCTTCCTGTTTTGATTTTTTTAGTCAAAGATATATTTACTAATTTCAATTTTCTCTTAATTTCCGATTGTTACTAAGGGGTCTTGTGTTTTTTTTTTAGGCTAACTTTATAATCTACTTGATAATTTAATGTGCTTTGATTTTAATCCTATCAAGGGTTTTCTCTACTTGAAAAAAGGGCCAAAATTAATGAAGATTTGATTGGTTGGTTTATAATTTGGGCGATTTGGGTTTTATATCTATGAATCATTATCTGATTTTTATTTTACTCCTCCCTGATTTGATTGTTTTAGTCAAAGTTCTATTACTTAATTTGATTATAGCTTAATTTTTTATTGTTATTCAGGAGTTTTCAGGTTTTCTTTAGGCCACAAAGGGAATGAGTTGCCCACGACTCATTCCCCAACAGGTATTTCTCTTGAAAATAATGATTCTGGTATTTTCACACTATATGAAGTCCTTGCTTTTTATGAATACAGGTATATGACCTTTGTTTTTACGCTGAGAAGAAATGCAAGGCTTTTGTTGTTAATTTTCTGTTCCAATTTTGTTTCAGGCCCTTTTGTTATGTTATAGTTTTTAGCGATTTAATTTTGATTTCGTTTTTTTTTTTTTTTTTTTTTTTTTTTGTAATGAATATGTATTGTGCAGAGAGAGTTGGAGAGAGAGAGATCTACTTGAGGCCCTTCACTACTGTCAGACCGGTGCCCTCTAATACTGATGAAGAGATTGCTGTATTAATTGCTGATCTGACACAACCAGATGAAGCATGGAGTTGAATATTATGTATATGAGATTGTTCTAGTATTGGACAGATTCTTTTTCTTCTCTTTTAGTTTTATACTCTTGCACAGATTGTTTGTTCTTCTCTTTTCCATTATTATTATTATTATTATTTTATCTAAATGCAACCAAATGACCAATCTTTGGAACTCTGGCATATTTTTTTATATATGTTTTATTTAATTATTAGGTGTCTATGTGTTAGGAGGAACTGGAGCATGACTATAAGAAGAAGAATGAAAAGCCATTTCAATCTGCATATTTTATAATTTTAATGAGAACCAAAGCAGTCACAATGAATCTTAGAGGAGATATGAAAAACTTGAAATCTTTGACTTTCAATTCTTTTATTCGTTTGTATATTATATGACTAAACATGTACCAACATTGACTTTGTTATCATGCGATTGTTCATAATTTTTGGCTCATTCTAAGAAATCACAATGTGTATCACTATTGCACTCTTTTCTCTGTAAAAAAAAAAAAGGGGGGGGGGGGGGTATTTGGTATCAGATGCTGACTAGTAAAAATAAGCTGAGTGGATGTGTTTTGTTTGATTAAATGATGGAGATTACTAACAAATTGTTTCTTATGATTTAGTATTTATTTGTGTCTTACACATTACAATTAGGTGTTGGATTTTGAAAATTTTCTTGGTTTTAATAATTGAAGGATGGGAGAGAGGAAGGTGCTAGACAAATACTACTCACCTGTCTTCAACCCAGAGGCTTTTGAGGGATCAAGCACGCATGATGCTCCCCATAAGTAGATGTTATTGGTGACAATTATTTAGGTATTCGAAGGTTGTGATTCTACTTCAAATGTACAGATGCTTTGCTGAGCTTACCATCAAGACTGACCCACAAAATTTCAACTATATTGTTGAGTCTGGTGCTACCAAAAATTTTGAACCTGTGTGAAGAGGATGAGGTAAAATAAAATAAATAAAAATAAAAGTCTTGCAATCTTTTGTACATATAACATAGTTTTTGACTAAATTTTTTTATTATTCTTTTAATTCATTAGGCAGCAGAGACAATAACCATAAAAGAGAAGTTGGAGAGATGGAAGATGCAATGAAATCTTTAGAGAACAAAAGCCTTGAATTTGAAAAGAAAAATGGACATCATTACTACATTGGATGGGATGAAATCTATGAAGGTACTATTTGCTTTACCAATTCTATTTTTATTTATTAGGGTAGGCTATCATCTCACAGTGCCACAAATGGAATCTTTAAGTCTCAAATAGCCTTTGTAAAAGATTATATGATGATAGATCAAAGTAGAAGGCCATGAAGGTTGTCTCTAGCCTTTCAGGTATAGGTTTTTATTTTTTGGGATGCTCTTCAAAGCATATACTTGGTTATGTGATGGCAATGTTTCTTTTAAATTTTCCTTCAAAGCATATACTTGGTTATGTGATGGATTGGGCTGTGAGCTACTAAAAGACTTGGCTCAGTTAGGTTTCCAAAATCTCAAGGTTATAGACATAGATAGGATTGAGGTAATCAATCTCAGGAAAAAAAAAGAATCAAGTTCATGTTTTTTTTCTTTTTTTTAAAATCATCACACCCATGTCATAGGTAATTTAGAAGATGTTACCAAATAATACTAATAGAAAATTAAAAAAAAAAAAAAAAAAAAGGTTATTTGGAAGATGTTGGAGCACTTGGGCAAAGTAGGTAAATGAGATCTATCAAGTATTTATCTTCCTATTTAATGATTAATTGTAAGCATATAAAACAGGCAGTCATGAAGGTTTCAATTGCAATAGTGAAACTTGGGATAGTATTTAACATTTTATGGCTTTTACAGAAATTATGAACTTGAAGCAGAGGAATGAATTTTGTTGCCAAGTTGTGATGGGTGTGAACCCTCATCCCTCAATTTTTAGCAAAGACAACATTTTTGGTGGCTGTGATGTCAAAGTTTACTTCATGCTTTTTCATTTCATTTTTTTACAATTTTGTGGAAAGAGTAATGGAATTGAAGTTGAATAAGACGAACGAGAATCTTTTTTATGGTATGGCAATGGTATCTTCTGCATTGTCACAATTTGGCATTCCAACTTCTATGATTGGTGAGAGCATGTATTGGTAACTGTTTCTTCACTGTGTTGGCGTGCTTGACACAGCAATATGTGATGGAAATGTACGGTGCTGAGGACATAGAT
Organism: Quercus ilex subsp. ballota; assembly: GCA_032727855.1. Taxonomy (NCBI): domain Eukaryota; kingdom Viridiplantae; phylum Streptophyta; class Magnoliopsida; order Fagales; family Fagaceae; genus Quercus; species Quercus ilex. Next base: position 44,468,408 of record CM064911.1, read on the forward strand.
ATAGTTGTTTCTTCAAGTAATTTCTATTTGAAACCGAGGTAAACTACATATAGTTTCGATAATGTTTTATAGAAAGAGAGCTACATTCCATTTGCAATGAGATGTTGACTCCAATTCCATTGATGATTTATGAAAGTCCCCCGCTCTATATACCTGTTATCAGTAAGTTATTTATGAAATGTTTTCCACATTGTCATTTGACCCTTTGACAATAGATTAATAGTTTTGTACATGAGCTATGATGCTACTTAGATTGGTTACTTGATGAACAAATTAGTCTCTTATTGGTTCTTTTAGGATTTTTTTTTTTACCATGTGGTTCATTAATTATCTTTTTATTTAACTAGCTTGTGCATCGCACGAGTCAGTGACTAGTTATTATTATTTACTAACTTATATCTACTCTTCTCTCTTCTTTTTTTTCTTTTTAAAACCTATCTAATTTTAAGGACCACATTTTGGTTGTCACACGCACACGAAATCAACTGAATGGTGCGCCAAGAACTAAATATAAAATACTAAAATTAAACAAACTTTAAAACATACCGCCTAAAAAGGAAAAAAGAGGGAACCTGTGATGTGCATAGTATTATTATTATTTTATAACACGTGCATAGTATTATTAATACAACTATTCAGCTGCCCAACATATTCTTAATCCATTCTAATAATGCATTTATAATATTCCAAAATCCCCTATAAGTTAAGAGAAGTATTATGTTCATAATATTTTCACAATAAATTCTAAGTGACAGGTGGTTATTAGTTGTTATTGTTGGGGCAAAAAAGTAATCTCAATGGTAGGTTTAAATTTGTACCTATAACAACTAACCATCTATAATTTGTTATGAAAATATTGTAAAAATATTGCGGACGTAGCACTTCTTTTAAGTTAATTCTATATATTTCTGTGTTAAAGGACCATGGAGTTGACCTCAACCCTCCACAAAAGAACAAAATTTTTCTCCAAACTAGTATGGAGAGAAAGCCTTCAAACTTTTCATATATCTTTATATTGAGTGTAAATTTTGAAAATATAACCGTTTGATTAAATGTTTTTATTATATACTTCATACTTGCAAAATATCTGTAACAAACTTTAAATTTTGAAGATTAAAAATCAATTGTTATGTTATAAACAAATGTTAAAATTTCAAGTTTCTGTGATTTAAAATTGTGTATAACAAATAAGTTTATTGATTGAATAATAACTAGCATCTAATTTAAACAAAATTTAATATGCATGTTAATAACATAAGGGATATGAAATTTAACGTTTAAATTTTTAAAATTCACAAAAAAAAAAAAAAGATATATGAGAAGTTTGAAGGGATTTTCTCCAAACTAATTTGGAGAGAAACTTTGTTCCCCACAAAATATTTAAACATGCATGATTAGGCAAATATATATATATATTGTAAGGTTGAAAATTTTATCAACCATCTTGTTAGCTTTATTCCGTACCAATTTTCTTGTAATTTAAGCATTTAGTAACCCTATATTTAGGTAGGATTATTGTAAGGGTAGTGTGTGAGAAGATGTGAAGAAAAGTTCAAGAGTGTACAAGAAAAACAGAGGTTCGCAGTTAGGGCTCACGGGTGGATCGCGACTGGCAAGCTGCCAAAAGCTGGCACGTGAGAGGCACACTGGGAAGCTGAAGGGTCGCGCTAGCTGTCACGCTACAGAACAAAAGTCCCAGGCTAGCCAGGCCGTTACGTTGCGACTTAAACTCGCGACTTGGACAAGCCGCGAGACCAAGTCGCCAGTTTACCCTGTTTGGCAAAAACTGACGTTTTGCATTCCCTTCTCACCCTACTATATATACACCCTTATACCCATCATTTTGAGAGTGCTTCCAGAGAGAATTTTGTGAGAGAAACCTTAGAGAAAAACAAGATTGCCTCATCCCCAATCTTTACCTTAGAGACTCTACAAATTTCTCTACTCTCTTCCTCTCCATTGTCATACCCTTGAGAGGCATTTAGCCAAATCCTTATCTCACCACACCCACGTTTGTGAGAAGATCTATTTGGTACTGTTTGGAAGCAGTTAAGAAGGAACCAATTTACATTGGTTGATGCTATGGTTTAATAGTGGAATCCGGTAAGCTAGAAAAGAAAAAGGTTCGGCGCAACTCGTTGGACCAAGAAGCTTGGAGGGCTTAGGTACTTGGGTAGATTAGGCTTGGAGGGTCTATTGCTGTTCATGTATCCCAACTATATTTTATAGTGGATTATTTGACCGCTTGGAGGGCGGCGGAGAGGTTTTACGCCGAGGGCTTCGGTTTCCTTTTCGATAACACATCGTGTGTTGTCCGTGTGTTTGCATCTTCCTTCCCTTTATCTTTGCCTTATATTTACTGCTGTGAATGTGTTTATATATGGCTTAGATTAGTTATCAATTCTGTTATAAGCTTGTTATCATTTTCCGCACATTAATTGTTTGATATAAAGCTTGAATTGGTTAATTTGTATTTGGGGTCAAAAAGTTCAAAGGTATTATATACCATTTTTGAACTTTCATATATATATATATATATAAAGTCCAATAAATTCAAATATTGATATAATTATTTTTTGGGTAATTACACTCCCCTCTCTTCAGATTTGAAAAAATTAACACCCCCTTTTATCCATATTAGTAATAAAATATTTTAAATTTTCTTAAGAAACTCTTTACAAAAGTTTAATCATGGTTAGTAAAAATATAATTGGTAAATTTAAAATAAAAATGCAATATTTATTAAGTACCAAAACACCTACTACGGCAAATCTCTCCATAACCTGTTGAAAAAAAAAACAAAAACAAAACAAAACAAAAGTCATACTTAAAATTTTTAAATATGCTTTAATTTAAATTCTAAAACAAAGATTTTAATTTTTAAATGGAGGATAATTTTAGAAACATGGTCTTAAGCAAAGGGTGAGTTAGTACATAGCATTTTTAATATTAATTTAACAAAAATTGATCAAACTGATGTAAAAGTGGGAAGTGTTTTTTTCCTTCAAATTTGGGGTAGAGTGTCATCTCCCCAAACTCAAGGAAATGGAGTAAAATTGCCCCTATTTTTAATTATGTATGTTTTAGAATATTTTTTCCCCATCAATTTTGGGGTGGAATGTCATCTCCCCAAACTTCAACATCGCAGGATTAAAAAAATATTTACTTCAATGCTTTAGTAAAATTCAAGACTAGTGTATTCCTCATCTTCGAGTAAAGAGCATTTCATTTCCCCCTTCTAAGAGCATGCAACATAATAGAATTTCAGACTACAAGTTTCTGCCTATATATACATATATATATATATATATATATATATATATGAGAGAGTCTCCATAATATATTAATGACTAAAAACTCAAAGTGAACGACTACTGCTTCACTTGAAGATCTGGAGCTGATAAAGGCTCTTGCCTCTTGCAGGTACTCATCGAACAAAATTTAGGTGGCAGTATAAGAATAGTCTGACACCTTGAGAGCAGTAGCCTGAATATCTTGCTTGACCTTGAAGACAGTGGATCAGTAATCGTTCTCTTGTCAAAATTCCTATCTGAGGCGACCCCTGCTGTATCTTGGTGGATTGGTCTTGGCAACATCAACAACTATCATCCAGCCATTAATAATCTGCAAGAACCAGGAACAAAATAGAGAGATTACCCTTTCTCTTACTCAAAAGAGTGTTATATTTGTTTTATCTACAATTATGAACCAAAGCTTAAGGAAAACAAACCTGCGCTTGAACATTAAGCACAAGAAAAATACAAGGAAGATTCGTAATGGAAGAAAACTTACCTTGCCATTCATCTCTTTGAGTGCTGCACTAGCAGCCTCCTCTGTAGTGTACTCTATAAATGCATAACCTTTGGACCTTTTGGAAATTTTGTCCATTATAATTTTAGCTGTTGAGGAAGCAGTGCATCAGCACGGGTACAAGTACAACCTTACTAATGAAACACGTCATTTATGAGCATGGAAATGCAAACATACCTTCAACAAGCTCACCAAAGCCTTCAAATGCAGCACGTAAGGTTTTCTCAGATGTGTAAAATGACAGCCCTGTTTTTAAATCAAGATTGCAAATCACTGTCATTTGTGAATAAAAAAAGAGGGAGAAATAAAGTTGCTGGACTGGAGAACTTTTCGATTTCAGAATGGAAACTACAAGGAATACTTTATGATCTCATAAGAGGAAACCATGGCATGGTCCAGGGAATCTCCAAAGACTAAATAGAACCACATGTTAATCAGGAAAAACTCAAAAAAGCATAATTAGACAACCATTATAGTAGAACAAGCATGCACATTTCATAAATAAGAATCTTGAATTATTTCATAAAAGTGGTCTTTGAAAATATGAAATTTACAAGCAAAGAATTCAAACTCAGAGTCTTGCAACATACCTGTAACGAATAGTTTCTTTGTTTTTATAGGGGTTGTTTGACTTGCTTCTGAAGGATCTGGCAGATCTGTGGAACTCTGTAGATTATTACCTGAAAATACAGCTTGTTTACTCTACAATGGAAAGAATTGTTGCAATGGTAAACTAAAGATATAATCTGAATGACATTGAAATGATTCATTGGGAATTGGCCTCTTATTAAGAACAAATCAAGATTAATAATTTCAATAGTTTATTCTAACCCCATATAACAACAATAGTAATCCAGTTATTAAATCATCACTTGCATATTTTCCACTGAGAAAACATTTAAGAGTAAGCCTTATCCAAAAAAAAAATTGAAGTGTAAGACTTATTAAAAAAAAAAACTTGTGGAGTAATGACATATTCCACTTCACATTAGAAGATTTTCTCTCCATAATAATAAAACATGCTTAAGCTACCTAACAGAAGCATGATGAAAACATAAATAAACAAGTACTCTAGCACTTGGTAAACATGGCATCAATCAGTCGCTCTATTGAGGAAGGTTTCAGAATTTACTCTAATAGTTAACAGATAATGTCTATTCTGCAAGCAGTCAAGTTCTATCAAATACTCGACCAATCCTCTAACCAGCTGTTTACACTAGGTGATAACATGTCATTAAAATCCTAAACTGAAAAAGTTAATGGTTTCTATAGGACTAGGTCCTTAACAAAAAATATAACCTAATGTGCTTGGTATGTTCACCTCACTGGTGAATGTATTAGAACAGCTGAAAACACTGATATGAGCCAGGCAGCAAGCAATGTCACAAGGTTGGTTGCAATTTTTGCATGTTTGATACCGAAATAGATTAGATAGATAAAATTTATTTTACCAAAATTTTCTGTGGTTTTATCAAATAATAATGAAGAGTAGTTCCTTGGACTTGGGAGATAAAGTAGAAAATAGATTGGTTATCATTCCTATTAGTCTTTTCAATGAGATAGGAGAGGTGTTGGCTATTTATGTAGGTTTTGTATTCGATAAAGGAATCTCAGAATAATTCTGACTCAAATGTCTCCCCACCCCCTCCCTCTTATTTTAGGAGGTTGGCCAGCCTCAAAGTAGATTGTTTCACCTACTGTTCTTATAGCACTTGATAGAACCGGAGTCCATCGCACTGTATGAGGTTTTTTTTAGAAATTCCAAAATGTTCAAAAATTGTAAAAATGAAAAATATATATATATATATATATATATATGTTTGACAGGTTATACTATAAAATTTCTTAATCATGTAATGAAAAATATTATATTAAATGGGACTGCTTAGAGTGTAATATCACCTAAATACCTACCCTCAAGCATTGTCCACCGATAAAGATCAGTATATTATCACAAAGCACAAAATACAGGCTTTCAATAAATTATATATTTTTTCTTTTGTTGGGGTGGCTGATGTCAGTCACTCCCTCATACAGACCTTAACTAGCACCAAATATGCCTCGCATTAACCATTGAAGATTTCTGTCTCACACAACCAAATCATCTTGACAGTCTCACTTACATCATCTGACCATCATTAACCAAGTTGGACTAGCCAGTAACCCATCTTGGCTAAGGCATGTTTCAGAGCAATTGGATTAAGAATTAAAAAAAACTATTGTTAATTATTTAAAGAATGTGTTAGAATTATGGCTAAGTGATTAAATTTACAATTTCCTAATATCTTAAGCTTTTGGGAGAATTGGTCATTTAACAAAGAGGTTGGGCCTTAGTGCAATAGCAAGTGCCTTCCACCCAAAGTGACAAGTTGCAGATTTGAGTCTAGGAATCAAGCATTCCAAAATAAAATTGTGTGTAAGGCACTAAGGTTGCCTATCAATCGCCTCTCCCAGACCCCACAAAAGTAGGAATTTTGTGCACTAGGTACAACAATTTTATTATGTTATTGTAATATCTTCACCAATTCTAGCATTGCATACCTCCTCCTCATTTGCTTGAGTAACCAGCAGCAGAGTTTCTTAAAACTTCATGGTCGTACCCAATGCACAAAACTCCCATTGTTGCGTAGTCTAGGAGAGGTCATGGTAGGTAGGCAGCCTTACCCCCTTTTTCTTAAAACTTCACGCATGTTGTAAAATATATGCCAAAACCACCTTTTATACATGAACTTCAATTTAAAGATGAGCCTTAATCAATACACAAGAACCAGACCTGAAGCCATTTTCTGACATAAACTAGTTGTTATCAAAGTTAATAGCGAGTATTAGAGAAATGCACCACCAAATATGTCACTATAACGTTGAACATCATTTTTTGGGGTCTATGGAATATAATTTCTTTTCCCATGGCTTTCCAAAATAATTTTCCAAGAACAAGGAGAAAGCAATTTACGTTCCTCAGTAGCATTTGAATCTTCTAACCCATTTAAAGTTATCACCTGCGCCTAAACTCCAACCAGTTGGATGAATTTCATTTAAGAATATAATAAGTTGGACCCTACCTTTCTCAGTCTCACCCCTCACATAGATACATTGGGAATCTCTCTTTCTCAATGCATCTGATTCATTCCTCCTTGCTCAAGACTTCTAGCAACTTTGCATGACAGTTTTTGTAACAAGATTGGCTATACTTACCTCTTTCTTACCCCAGCATCAGATACCTTCCTAATCTGCTCATTTTGTTAAACTGCAAGCCATATGGTTATAGTTTCATGGGTATACTTCTCATGGCTATAGTTAATACTTCATATATTGTACAATTCTACTAACTACTAATGTCTCAGTATAAGTGACATAATACTTCCCTTTGAATGACCAATTCCATCATCAACATTCTCATTGAGCTTGACAATAAAATATGATCAGGAATTACTTCTTTGAGCTTTCCCTTGTGCTAAAGCTCACTTAGCAACCTTCACAGTCAGTATGAAACTCTGTCCACTTTTATAAGTCATTAATTGACATTGTGTGCTTTCTGTTGCAAAGGCATGCTCTGCCACAAACTCTAGAATCACAACTGCTATACACTACAAAGTGTTCCCAAGCCCAATGCATGATTCTAACCAAGGAAAAGACTGATCTCTGCCACAAAGAATTGCAGCCACTATAAAGCCTATTTTTCTACTCAATACAAAGTCTTCCACTTTCAAGGAAAAGACACATGGCTGCTACTGGACTATACAACTTTCCTTTAGCTGCTTCAAAGACTGGCTATCTACAATGACATAGAATTTACCCCACCACTAAAATCCAGCTCAAATTAATAAAACATCTAAAGTTAATTGCTTTATTTACATAACTAAATTACTTGAGAGATCATCTCATACAGTGAAATCACATAAACATTTTGGTTGATTAAGGATTAGAATCTCTAAAACATGTATTTGTTATGACACTGACACAAATATACTAGCATAAGTTACATGGTGCTGCTGCTATACACTTTCTTGACACAGGCCTTTCAAATAGAAATTATTAAAAGAAGAAATGAAAAGAAAGAAACAGTCAAAGTTAATAATTTGCAATATATCTCTGAGATCAAGATATCACTGAATACAATGCTTGAAGAGAAGTGAAGTTGCAAGGTAGAAAAGATGTGGAGCATGTTATATCTGATCAAATATTAAAAAAACACACAAAGATATTATTTGAAAAACGTACAAACCTCCATAATCCTTATTCTCTGACTCAAAATTCTTATCTAGCTGAACAGATAATACACCTGGTACACCTACACCATATGGAAGCATTTGTCTTCAAGCTGCAAAATACATATCACAACCGTGGCAAAGAGAAACCAAATGCAAATACTAACCAGCTAGTTCCCGTGCACATTCATTGTCAAGTTCACAACAGAACCCAAAGTTGGACTGCCAAGAAACATGATAAATACACATTTGTGCATCTTTCTCACTACAAAAAGTATTATTCCACTGTTAGAGACGTTACAATAAAATGGAACAGAAACATAATAACAAGCTCAAATGTTATTTACTTACTTCCCCAAAACCTTGGTCAGTATTTGAGCATAATAATCAACCATTTAAGCCTTTGTAACAACTCCAATCCCCGGTTTGTCCATTCAAACAAGCCAGTGTTTGGTACTCCCCACGGGAAACAACAGATTACTTCCAATTTGTGAGCTTGACAGATAACTGGATTGAATACTTGAAAAACTATAATCCTTTTTCACAGAACTATAATCTGGGTCAGGCCTAACTGATAAAACGCCAGGTAATCCTAAAACATATTCATTACACATCAATGTTAATGAAACTATGAAAGTGCCTCTCATAATTTTAGTTTCTCCACAAACATGAAAGCAACAGTATGGTACAGAATTGAAGCACATCAGATGACTCAGACTTTTTCTGCCATAGAAACTTACCGGCAAGTTCACGGGAGGTTTCTTCATCAATGTCACAGCAAAAGCCAAAGTGGGTATCCCAAGAAGCATCATATACACACATCTGAGCATCCTTCTCACTGTTATTCAAAAAATCACAACCAAAGCAGGATTTCAGACCAAAAGCTAAGAAACATTTGCAACATGACAAGAAAAGAATATTTTGAAACATACCCACCTGCCTAAAACTCTTTCCAATGTCTTAACGTAGTATTCAATAACTTGTGGTTTGGAATTGACCCCTTGTGGAGGTGCCTCCATGAGCACCATCCAATGGTAGTTGTCACTACTGGGAGTGGAAGTTAATGTCGGTGGTGTTGTTGTTGAAGTGGCACTTGCTTTATTAGAGAAACATAGACAACAAGAAGAAGAAGAAGAAGAAGAAAAAGAAGAAAGATGAAGGCGGTTGTTTTTCTTTGGAGAAATGGAGAATTTGAGGTTTATGGTTGGAGTTTGGAGGTGGGTTTTGTGAGGTTTGAGTGGAAATATTTGTGTCGTAGAGATTATGGTTGAGGAAGAGAGAACTTGTTCCATGGCTACTTTTTTAAGGTTTCATGGCAAACTATAAGCTCCCTCAAAGTCTCAACTATGCCAATCTGCTATCAGTTTATCTCATCTGTTTGTATTGTGTTTCTGATAGTGTTTTTTGGGCGTTTAGAAATTAGAAATTAGAGCAGTGTCCGTGAAAGACTGAAAGGGCAACCGGGTTACGGGTTAATACAATATATATATATATATATATATATATATTTTTTTTTGGGTTTTCGATTTTCTAAATTTGGAAAAATTTTAAACGTGAATCAGAATCAAACTAATTTTAACTTAGATTTGAGCATATTAAACCATAATATTTGAATGTTAAATTTGAAAACCATAGCTATTCCATGACATCATAACTCAAATTTCAACTTACATCTTTTTTTTTTCTTTTTTCTTTTTTTGTTAATAATTTTGATAGTTGGGAGAGAGATGCTTTAAACTTTTGATGTCTTAGTAGAAAACACTTGAAGGCGTCAATTGAAATACAACTACAAGATTCTTGGAATACATAAGTGATAAATCTTGATCTTGGGAGTATTTAAGATCATACAAACATTTTTCTTGCAACAATTTAAACTCTAAACTATATATTTTTCCCTTATAATCTGGAGTTAGTTTTGAATCAAATCATACATATTAAAAAGTTTTAATTTAAACTATGAATTTTCTAAATCTTTTCATATCAATCTATAACGAGTTACTGCTAATTAAAAGTAACAAATTCACATAAACTGTAATTAAAAATTACTTGACATCAAAATCCTTTGATAATTTCATGTGAATTGCATATTGTATTTTCATACTAAAAATACTTTATAACGACATAAAAATTCTAATACAATACAATTTAATAGAAGTGCTATTATTTTGTGAATTAGTTTGTACTAACATTCCACTTGATATACACATGATAGTCTCTTGGAGGTGAAGCTTCAATGCCATCCTTTGCAGCTCAAGGGTGCATAAAGTTTAAGAGAACTTTCTAAGGGATAAACACATTGGAAGCTTGTTTGCTCTAATACAATTACAACATTGCTCTATGCAAGGGACCCCAAATATTTATATAAGCTTAGGACAAACAATCAACTCTCACTTAGCAATGGTGATTCAATGTCATCCTCTGAATTATTGCTTGAAGGTACCCCAGGTTCAAGCAGGCAAGCAAAACATAAAGAAATCATCTGAGACGATTAAGATTCAGAGTTAGTTAAGAGAGAGAGAGAGAGAGAGAAGGGGAGGGGGTAGGTGCTTACCATGCATATAGATGCGCATATAATACTGAAACCTTTGCAATTGAAAGGAGCATTGTTGGATAAGAACCATGCTGAAACAACAATTTAACTTGTTATCAATACATACGAATTGATTCTAACACTCAACTAAACAAAAGATGAGTTAGTCCACTCACAAGTCAATGGACTCATTACAAGTGGTGATAACAAACTTGATAATGATTCCACACCAGCCACAAATCCTTGTGCTTTTCCCTGCACAAACAATTGAGCATGCATGTCAATGGAGTGACCTTAGCTCAAGAAGTAACTTAACACAAAACAAGTTATTTTGATACTAGAGAACCCCATATCTACTTTTATTTCTTTTTCATTTGGTGTACTCCTGAAATTCTCTATCAGTTAAGTGAATGCTGCAGTTTCATTCGATAACCATAGATAAAAAATCGAAATAGGAAAATAATTGGACCAATTTGCCAAGAAAGCCGCCACTTTAAACTCAAAGCTCACTACTATGTCATACTGATCTGATTCATACTGAACACATGTTGATGAATCTACCTGATTTTTCCTAACTGAGTTCAAAATTCAATCTAAAGAAGTAGAAAACATCCAGGTCTAGATAAGTAGTGTGACATATGAGATGATACCATTAGCTTTCCTCAAACAATGTTATCTAATTAAGCAGCCTCACTCTACGTATGGCAATACTAAAAATACAGAAACCACGTCTTTCTTTATATTGGCAGTAAGAGCATAAATTTTTTTTTTTTGGGTAGAAATCATAATTTTCCAAAAAGAATATAAGAACTATGGAATGCAAAACTGTAAGTAATGGGATCATAGGTATTTTCCAAACCTGATCATTTGAGCTCGATGCTCTTGAAATAATGGCATAAGTCTGCACATAATTTGACAGGAAAAATTGAAAGACCATTAGAATTAAAAGGTGAACTGAACGACCACATTGAATATTATTTTATGAAAGAATTGATTATTCCAATACTTACAGCAGGTCTTACAAGGACAACTTCCACTTTAAACGTGGCACCCATGAATGGTACCTGCATTGTGGCAATGTTACATTGTTACTGACAGAGAAATGTATCCACAGTTGAAAATAATAAAAAGAACTAGAAAAATTTTAGTTTTTACTCTCACAAACTCTTGATTAATAATAACACATGATTGATTTTATAACTCCAAAAAGAGGAATAGAAACTATAAAATTCAAAATAACCTAAAGAAAAATCAAATAAAGAAAAGATTCTACTCAAGTGTTTCTGTGTCAGAAATTTTTCTTTTAGAATAGAGTTAAATAAAACATTCATCAAGTGTGTACATACCCATGGCGCCCATGCAAGGCCATTGAATAATTGCCTGCACAGCAAAAAGAACCATTAGTTTTTCTTTTCTTTTGTAATTTGTGCTGGGGCTATTAAAAGTAAAAATTATAAGCGACTTACATAAGCTATTGATGCAAGTATTCCTATGCACAATATCACCTTCTCTCCAATCGGTGGATTTATTAGTGGAAGCACCAACATCTGGAAGCAAACCACAAACCGAACATTTTATAGGAAGAGCATTACTTGAGGATTTTAAATTTTTCATAAAGGAAGACAACATGCTTAACGTGAACATCGTACGGAATATTTTGGACAAAAGAGAATTCATGTATGCCAGTAGTATGACAGTGCTCTTATCTTCATAGACTTTGACAGGATTATAAGCTATTAGGAATCGAGTATTAAGAGGCACAGTACTCTCAATTCCAGAACTCATTAAATAAACTTCTTAATTATAAAAATTTTCAAATGTGAAAAATATTGTGCTTATTAAGAGGGAAAACAATAAAACAGAATACAACCCTAAGAATTGTTTCATCTTTATAACCACGGTGCCTTAGCATTGTTTCCTATTCAGAAGACAAATTAACAACCATTACAACACCAACTGGAAGAATTCTTATTTTGATAACTTCAAAGCAACCAAGCAGAGGATTTAGAGAAAAACTCTGGCATATGCCAAGCAGATAACAAAATAACATACTAGCAGATATTGATATGCTACCTTGACTGATGGCTAAAGAATAATTCACATCTGCAGTATAAGGGAATATCAATCTCTTAAGTAAATAAAAGGAAACTTTTGCTCTATAATACACTTCACCTGTGAAATAATTGAACCAAATCCCACGATCACCAGAATTTCTGAGAACTCATTTTTGTCAAAACCAAAAGCTGCCTTCAGATAGTACTGCACAGGTAGTAGCATAACCATCAAGTCATTGAATCAAAAATTAAACTTTTTCCTAAAGATAGCATTTAATAAACGCAACAATAACATAAACATAAACAAAAAAATATTATTGTCCTCGTAAACATATTTTTCTTTCTCCAACTACATACCTTAAAAAATAAAATAAAAACTAATTCTATCTATATGTGAATTTATTAGGCTTTTTACAAATTAATTTATTTAATATATATATATACACACACATATACATACAAGATGCTTCCGAACCTACCTCTAGAGCCATTAGGAGCTAAGTAAAGTCCACATTTGAGTTGATTTTATTTATGTTTTCCTTTATTTTGGTTTCAACTTCAACTACTACTCCTTTTTTATATAATTAAAAACAATCTCAAAATGTTATTAGGACCAATTGACTGACCTCAAAATATAGGGATCAAAATTATATTTTTACCTTTAAAAATTTAAGGTTTAACTTGGTACTTCTGACATTATAGGATTTTATTTGGACTGCCCCAAAATTATAGGGTTATAATTTACCATAACAAATTAGAATAGAAACTGTTGTAAGACTTGTAGTTGGAGAAATGTATTTATTGACTATTGACCTTTAGAAATATAAAGTCAGCATTTTATTTTTTGGTTCTTTATTTATTTTTAATTTTTTAAAACGCTATCACGTATCAACTCAAAAAATGCATCTACGTATGTATATACAAAAGCTCGTAGTAATACGTCAGCACGGCTGAGCTGAGTTCCTGCTGCAAGAGGATTAGATTGATTCTTGTCCAGAAATATTTACTGGCCGACCAAAAGATAAAATAGGAAAACTTATTATATATGGCTGAACTACCGAGGTAAACAGTCCCATGACTCTCTTTCCTCTTTTTGGGACAAATTATATCTTTTTTTATTAATACAAATTATATTTTAAAACTACACAATTTAGAAGTGGTTTCAAATTAAATCTTATACTTTTACTAGCTTCCAATTTAATCCTACATTTCAATTTAAGTCATTGAGACCTATTTACAATTAGATTTTACATTTTCTAATTTTGTGCTAAGTACTCTTTAATTTAAAATCACTTCTAGCTTAATGAAATGTATTTATTGACTATTTAAAATTGCTTCTAACCTATTTAAAATTATGGTGTAAATACATTTTTTGTCCCTAAAGTTTGGTCATATTTTCTTTCTGGTCCCCAATTTTTTATTTCCCTGCATATAGTTCCTAAAATTGAAAGAGTTATTTGTTTTGCTTCATACAATTATCTCACTAGCGGAAATAGGGTGAGTTTGGTTCAGCTTTTTAAAGTTGGGCTTTTTGAAAAGTGGGGTTTTCAAAAAGTGCAGTATGAAATTGAATTTCTTAAAAAAGTTAAGTGTTTGGTAAAAACTATTAAAAAATAAAAAGTATTTTTTGAAAAAGTTGAGTGTTTGGCTAGCATTTATAAAAGTGGTAGTTTAAGTGATAAATTACCAAAAAGAACACAATGTGTGTGTGTGTATATATATATATATAATTATTTCATGTTAATAATAAATGACTCTCTTAATAAAAGATTTTGTAAAAAAGTATTTGGCTTTAACATTTTTTTTTTTCAAAAAGTGTTATATCCACGATATTTTCACAATAAATTTTCACAATATTATGAACTGGCATTACTCAAATATATTTTATTCTTTTAATATATTTATTGGCACCTCACCCCACACCAATCCAACCCATTTCCCTTTTCAACCCTACACCTTTTTATAACGCCCCAGCTCAATTCAAGAGTAAAATATATATATATATATATATATATATATATATATATATATATATATATTTAAGGAGCCACACATGTGACCACACCTACCCCACTCCCCTCAACCACACATCTCACTAGAATCCTCACTCTCTTGGCCGACCACTCATTTGCTTCTTTCCTTTTTTTTTTTTTTTTTTTTTCATAAGCTATCACTCTCTCATCTCCTTTCACTCTCTCATCTCTTTCCACGGCCATCGCACCACCTCCACCATCAATGGCAACGCCATGTTGGGTTCAGGGTGTTCCTAGGAACACCCTGACCTGAAAAAAAAAATTATATATATAAAAATTTAAATTTTATTATTTGTTTACCCATTAAAAAAAAAAAAAAAAAAAAAAAAGAACACCCTCAACAAAATCAGGAACACTCTTAACATTTTTATGACAAACAAATTTTGAACTAAAATCTTTAAAAAAAAAAAAAAAAAATTGGTTACAGAGCAAGCCCAAAAAACAAAAAAGTCCAACATCAATCTTAAACAAAACCAACCCCAACCAGATTTTTAAATCAAAATACGTTATTAACTAAATACCCAACAGGCCCAACACAAACGTATTCTCAAAAAAAAAAAAAAAAAAAAAAAAAAACAACAACAACAACCAAAACCCAATGCGAATACGCGTCCGCCGATTAAAATCAGCTAAAATCAGAAACTAATCTAACCTAAAATCAGAAGCCACCTAAAGTAAAAAAAAACCTCAACAATGCCTTAGCCAGTTAGCCTCCGCCTGAAACCTCATCATCAAGTAGTGCGACGTAGCGATGGCGCCTCCACCTGAAACTTGAGCAACTGAGCTTGGATCGGGCATCGAAGATCGGAGATCGGTCCGATCGAATCAGAGCTTGCGACGCCGACGCTTGGCCTCGAATCCTTCCTCGCCTCCGACGCCTCGGCGTGCTACTGTGACCCGCAGTGCCGCCCCTCAGGCCTCCCTTAAGGTATTTTACACTTTACTTCTCTCACTTTTTCTCTCTTAATCTTTGGGTTTTGCTGTGAAGTGGACTGTGCCACTGTGATCTGAGAGAGAGCTCTTATAATTATTCAAGTCTTTAGTTTTTAAGTTTGATTCTCTCTCTTTAGTCTTTAAGTCTTTATAATTATTCAATTTATTTGTCCTTTTTTTTTTTTTTTTTGACTTTATCCGTGTGTCATTGTGATGGTGGTGTTGGTGAATTTGTCTTTTAGTGTATTGTGATTTGTGAATTTATTTGATTGGCTCTTTATCTTGTGTGAATCTTGTCTGTTGAGTTGGGGGTAAATGCCTAGATGGGGCCGTGGGACTGTGTGGCGTGAGGTGAGATATTAAAAAAAAAATTAATGAAGCAACTAAACACCAATAATTAATAATTTAATCAAATAATATATTATAAAAAACAAACAAATTAAATAATGTTAGGCTAAATAATAATTAATAATTTTATAATTAATGAAACAACAATACAATAAATTATAGTTTATAAAAGACAAACAAATTAATAAAACAACTAAACAACTATAATTAATAATTTTATTAATATTTCAAATGAACTTATAGTTTATAATTTATTACATAGGTACCTTTGTTCATTTCTTTTCTTTTCATTTTTTTTTTTCCTTTTGAGGTTTTTTGGTGAAAAAAATGCAAATTTGTTTTGGTTTTAAGAACAGTTTTTTTTTTTTTTTTTTTTTTTTTAAACACAAACTTCATGTTGGCGAATTCTTGAATTTTGGCTGGTATTTACCGAAATGTCCCGAAACACCCTATATAGACCAAAATGACCCGAAATTTGTTCAAAGTGGATTAGGATAGGTTACTGTTCTAGTTTGTCTATGAACACTCTGGACAAAATTCCTGGAGTCGTCACTGATTTTCAAAGGAGTACCAAATGATTAATGTTAGTTAGTAGCATGCAAGTAGCTTAGGGAAGCCGCTCAGCAACCAAGAAAATTAAAAAAAAAAAAAAAAAAAGTAGCTTATGAAAGTCATGCGGTTAAAGTCTAAAGAAAGCACATATAATATTCTCTTTAATGGATAGAAACTAAACTGTTAATTTCCGGTACTAAACCTCAAATCCACGAGAGGTTCCTTAAGTTCACAAGATGATAAACTAGAATTCACCAGAGAAGGAAATTGACAAAACATTTGTGTTTATTGATAATAATCTGATTTGCCTTTGGAGGCTACAAAACATATAAATACTGAGAAAGTAAAACCCTAGGACGATTAGGAAACGTCTAAAACTTTAATTCGCACTAATTACGAGATGAAGTGGAAAAATACTGAATTTTACCAAATATGGTAAAATTGAGTTAAATGCAAAATTATAAACTACTAATTTTAAGAGTCGTCCCAAAATAAGTGAGACTTTATTCTAACTTTTGTGAAAAAAGGTTTTAAGGAAACAAAAATTATTAAAAATGGCAAAATCACAGTTTTCAAGGGCTAAATAGAGGAATTCAACAAAATCATGGAGTACCTCGTGGCAAAGCAATGACTATTGCTTAGAAGACCTTTTCCCTTTAACCTGTCAAATTTCATGTGATTCCGACTCCATCGTTCGAATGATTTCTACTAGTGTTTTTTTGCCTTACGCGATTTCAGGCGCACTTGAGAGTCAAAGAAGCCAATGGCAGTTTGTTCTATATCAGGAAGTTCACTAAAACTGATGATGTAAATTGCAAATTACACCCCTAATGTTTGGGGGTGTTCAGATTTTACACCATAAAATTTCAGAATTTGGATTTTATCCTCTAAAGTTTGGCGGTGTTTGGATTTTACACTTCCAAATTCTAAAACTTTAAGGTGTTAAATTTAAACACCCTCAAACTTTAGGGGTGTAAAATCCAAACACTCCTAAAATTTAAGTAGTAAAATCCAAATTCTGAAACATTAGAATATAAAATCCAAACAACTCCAAATTTTAGGGAGTAAAATCCAAATTCTAATATTCTAGGTGTAAAATTCAAACACCTTAAACTTTAGAAGTGTAATTTGCAATTTACCCTTTTATTACTGTTCTTGCTTTTTTATTTATTTTTTTTACCAGTCTATAAATCCTAATCCAAGCCCCACCTCAAACCCATCAAATGGTCTTACCTCTGGCTTAATAATTAGACTTCGATTATTTCTTTAAACCTGGGCAAGTATCTTCACCCTCTTAAATCCGCCTAAAGAAAAAAGAATAACGATTTATTGAGTTATTTAGCAGTGTAAATACATGTTTATGGTCAGTTTGGATGGTTTTTTTTTTTTTTTTTTTTTGGGAGGGGGGGGGGGGGATGGGGAATAGTGAGAGAGGACTAATAAGATAGAGGGGGTGCTAAACTGACAAATAGTTTGATGTGCAATTCTCTAATATAAATATTTTTAATTTTAGATTTATTACTAATATTGAGTAGCTTTTCTTTCATTTTTTATTTTATTTTATATATATATATATATATATATATAAATTTATTGTAGTTTTTATTCTTCCAATTATTTATTTATTTATTTTCTCTTTATCCCAGTAGGTTATATTCTATCCTTAAAGTTTATGTATTTAGTTATGCTTATGAGATATTTAATTTTCATTATTTTTTATTTTAATGTTTTATATATAACATGTGTTCACATTATTTTTGGAACCATTTGGACTAAAGTTATGACATGACATGACATCTTGAATTGATCTGACCCATAAAAGACTATAAATGTTTAAAAGAAACAGACAACAATTTTTGCTGCCCGATTCTAAACCTGTACCTGATTGGACTATATTCTAACCGGATTTGATTGCCAAAGTGTACTCCGATCCTAACACCATGTACGTATATTGACAGATTAAAAATGGAAACGAGGACAGCCTCAAGTGCGGCTGTAAGTGAAGTTCTTAACGTAGACAATTATTTGGTTTGGAGCGTCCAAGTGAGAACCTATTTGATTGCTCAAGATCTTTGGAACATTGTTGAAGCTGATGAAGCTGCTTTGAAGGCTTGGAGCAAGAAGAATGCCATGGCTTTACATGTGATCCAAATTTCATGCCCGCAACGGATATGTCATGTGATTAATCTGATTACTTCCGCCAAAATTGCTTGGGAAACTTTGGAAGCAATATGCAACATCCCCAAAAGTGATTATTTTGGTATGTCTCTCTCTCTCTCTCTCTCTACTGCATGTGCTTACACATTTTATACCTAAGGTCTAGAAGATATGATAATAAACATACCCCCCCACCCCCCCCCCCCCCCCCCCAAAAAAAAAACCCTTAAAAGAAAGAAATGAAATGGAATACAGAATCATCATGCTTTTCCTCCTCCCCTCTGTCTTGTCTGGTTGCCACCACCAATACAACTTTAATACACCAGCAGTATTAACAGAAGCAAAGCCAACGTTTGAATAGCGGGAATGGCCTTATGTTGGAGGACATGTGATGGGTGCCAAATCCACGATTGAAGCATTCAGAAAAGACCCATTTTGATACTGCCGCAGAAACACCCCCATCCCCCATGGCAATTTTATTTAGATATAAATAAATTATAATCCGTGGTCTTGTAATATGCTTTTATGCTATAATCATTAAGTTAGGCTCTTTCTTTTCCTAAAAATAAAATTAGGCTCTTTTGTGGTCAAATTTCATACTATTTATCTAATAAGTTTTTGGTTAAATTACAAATTACACCCTCTAATTTTGTCTTAAATTCAATCCAGTTTAGTTTTTAAACTTCACTTTCTTTTAATTCAATTTTTTACTTTCAAGTTTATTCAATTCATGTCTTGAAACGTAATTTCCTTCGAGATGGAATTGAAGATCCATGATAGCAGCATGGTGTTATAGTGCCTCTATATATGCATTAAACACTAGGCTCAAGAAATCTAAGGGTTGCAAGATTGTTCCATCAACATAAAAAATCTTATTTTTGGCAATCACTACCATGAGAAAAGATCTACTTTCAGGTGTTGTAATTGTGTCGTCCATAAAAAGTTGAGTGACAAGATTAGTGCTTGGATTATCCTCCATTGTGCAAATAGTAAGGGTTTCAAGCATATTCTCTGGTTGAAGCCTAGTTGGAGAACGTGTTTTAGCAAACGTTGAAGAAGCTACCACTGAATCAGTGGCAGTGCGAAAAACTTTTTAAAAGGGTGACCAAGCTATATACAAGTAAGTTTAATAAAAATAAAAAATAAATATAGTATACATTAAATCCACTATAATTTAATGAGCTATATATGACATAAGAGTAATTAGAGGGAATTAAAAATACATTAGTTAACTATTTAAGTGCATTACATATTTTTAATAAGAATCTAGAGAGGCTAGTATTTAAATTTATGGTAAATTATGTATTTGGTCTCTATTATTTATATTATATTTTAATTTGATTCCTAACCTTTCAGTGTTTTATTAATTTAGTCTCTATTGTTATCTTTTGAATGAAAATTGTTGTCGTGGCAAACGGCCAAAATAAAAAATTAGTTTATTGCCACATCAACGGCAACTAATTTTTTATTTTGGTCATTAGTCACGTCAGCAATTTCCATTGAAGAGATAACAATATATTGGCTAAATTGACACGATATTGAAAGATTATGGTCAAATTTGTGATTGGAGATCAAGAATGTGATAATCTTCTTTGATTTCTCATTGAATGAATAACTCAATCTTTGCTTATATATACAAGAAGCAGAGAATACAAAACTGGAAAAATAAGAAAAACTAAAACTCTGACTAATTAATAGCTTATAATTAACATAACAGAAAGGTCCACCAACTCTAGGTACCAATGACAACATAACACGTGCACTGTCACAATGGTGGGATAAATACATAACAAAGCTACCTGTAGGTTTCTCTATTTAGATGTCTAAGCTGTAGGTCGTATATAACAGAATCATTTGCTACAAATTTCTTCATCAGATTTGATTCAAGTTTCAGTAAATTTCACTTTTTTACTTCATCCAAAAAAATGTAATTATGTTATGT
The DNA here is from genome assembly GCA_032727855.1 of Quercus ilex subsp. ballota. Taxonomy (NCBI): domain Eukaryota; kingdom Viridiplantae; phylum Streptophyta; class Magnoliopsida; order Fagales; family Fagaceae; genus Quercus; species Quercus ilex. The sequence goes on from CM064911.1 coordinate 44,488,975, forward strand.
TTTCCCCACTAGTTAAAATTTCCCCCCATCTGTCCAACTTTATTTTGTTCTTCCAGACTTGCTATCAATAATTGAAATTTTATTTTTTTAATGGCTGCTACTAGTTATATTCTTGTTCGGGTGACTGGTACTGGTAGAGTGTTAGTGAGCTTCTCTTCTATCCATTTTGTAATTTTTCTTTCATTTAGATCTTCTAAATTACAGGTTAAATATAATTAGGTGAGGAAAATGCCATAAAGTTGCTCGCTGCTATTTTTTTTCCTTAGGATTTTAATCTCTTGCTGTTAATTAAATCATAATATATTTTCATTATCAAATGGAAAAATTATTAATTCTCATACTCCCAATATTCACACTCTATACACACAGGACATCACTTTGAAAAAGAGTAAATACCCTTCACTTAGATTGCTATTCATATTCCTCTAATAGGAACTTTGAGAAAAAAAAAAAAAAAATTCCCCAAAGAATTTTAATGTATTTTTAATCATTCAGGGGAGGGCATATGTAAATAATTTTTATTTTAAAGGAAGTGACTATCTTATTCCAAATTAAGGGGAGGTCAGTGTCATAACAAAAAGTCTTAGAAAAAGTCACTGCTTCCCCTTTCAAAAAAATGTGCATACACGATGTCCACTCTTTGTAAACAATTGTCTGGAATGCAGAGTGTGTACATTGGAAGTATGAGGAGAAACTGAAATGTGAAATCAGGTAAACACGTAAAGCAAGAATGGTTGAAATGTAATATACCTAATACCCCCACTACGGTATTTTGGATATCTAAAAGAGTTTAATAGAATCTTCACTGAGTCGCAATTTTATATGTGAGAATGATATATTAAATTGTTGCTGGCGTTTCAGTTCCAGAGAAGGAGGAAGAAAGTTATGCGGATTGGTGCAATCGGATGTACAGATTTTTAAATGAACATGATCTTTGGAACATTGTTGAAACAATCACCGAACCAACTACAGATTTTTATGCTTGGAGCAAGAAGAATGCTTTGGCCTTATATTTGATCAGGGAATCCTGCGGGTCGGACAGATTTTCTTTGATAGAGAAAATTAGTAAGGCTGAAGACCCTTGGGATGAAATTGCAAACCCAGGTAGCTATTTCTCTCCTAAAGATACACATGCTCTATCATTCTAAAATAATAGCTTAAAGTTTTCAAATCGATGATAAAATAATAGCTAAAATAATAACACTGGAGTGATTGCCATTGTTTCTTCGCTGTATTCAGCGTGGTTGTGGTGGTGATGGTTTCGCTGTCTTTGCCCATTTGGTCACTGATAAGGAGGTAAAGAAATAAACTTTCTGAATGAAACTAAGAAAGAAACTCGCTTAATAAGATTCTTATTATTGAAGAAAAGAAATATTCAGACCAGTTCTCACGGTTCCCTTCTTCCCTTTGAATCTAAACCTTAAAAAAAAAAAAAAAAAAAAAAAAGACAAAAAAACTAAAGAAAAAAAAACACAACTGCTGGGAAACATTTCAGATTTCGGCAGAAAAGAGTAATTCTACCTAAGGCTATTTTTCACCATTACATGCAAAAACGTTTTGAGTTCCACCGATTCTATTCTACGTCACAGCATCCAAAACAACACAAAAATCCACAACAATGAGGTGATGATGATGAGAGAGAGAGAGAGAGAGAGAGAGAGAGAGGTAAGAACCTGAAGGTGAGCTTCGATCATTCTTTGAGCCTGAGGTAAATTACTCATGAGACTTCAACCTTCACATATTTGCAATTTTGCAGCAAAAAGAGAGTGGCAGAAAAAGTCTTGCGGCAAAGAGAGTCCTGAGTTAAAATTGAAAAACTCAAACTCAAAGTAAAGAGTTTGAACACTAGGACTTGGGTAAAGGAGCTGGGGTTTGGTGGGGTAGGTGGAATCTTTTAAATGGGTAACCAAGCAAATGATGCCACGTTTTTTTTCTTTTCTACCAATTAGTGCCACATATTGAGTCATTGACATGTGTTGACAATTAAAAATACTACTCCTACTACCCTACTAGTTTATATGCGTGCCACTAGTACTTGTTTGTCAATTAAAAATACTACACTACTAGTACTTTTTTATATTATTATTATTATTATTATACTTCAATTTTTGTTGAAAATATCTGAGTGCATTTATTGTTTTATTTTTGTTAATAAAATGACATGTTAAATAAATTATGAAATTTTTATGAAAAATACATTTAATTTGATTATTTTATTTTATTTTTCTATTTGTACCAAATTAATATATTTAATATTTAAAATAATTATTAAATTAATTATAATGTCATCACGGTTCGACTTCAATTCAAATTCGGTTTGATCTTAAAAATTTTAAACATCTTCTCTTTACGGTTCAATGAACAGTTCAAGTCTAAAAACCTTGAGAAATATTGAGCATCAAAGTAAAATACAAAGCTCCTCTGATATTTATACGTCATAACAGAGCACGCACACGAGCCCAGAAAAAGAGCGAAAAAAAAAAAAAAAAAAAAAAAAAAAAAAAAATCTAGCTAACGCAATGGTTACAAAAGAAACTAATAAGATTATGTCGCGTTTGCTAACTATACGACATCGCTTTGTGAATTTTCGTTTGTTCTTGTTTAATGATACGGCATCGTTTCATTGTCTCTTGTTTAACGTTGTTTAGTGTTGTGCTTTTTACACACACACATGAAAGAGCCCCAGATTTTATCACATATATGAAAACTCTACAAAATTCTTTATGAATTTGATCACTTGTATTTTTTTTTTTTTTTTAATTTGTTCATTTGCATACCAAACGCATGGGGTGGAATTTATATTTTACATGTATTAAGAAAATCATGATATTTCTGATGGATTCTTTTTTGGTCAAAATTATCTGTTTTTATTTGTTGAGATAGCCAAAGCTATGATTGTTAAGTTTTGATAACTATTTGTTGTGTGTGTGTAGCCAATAATAGTAAGTTTATGCAAAATAAAAATAGAAAACTAAAAGAAACAATAGCATAGGAAATACAAAGATTTACGTTACTAGTCTTTCAGCTTTAAACTTATGTCTCCCATGGCCGTCATTGCTAAGAAAATAAAAAGATTAAAAAGTGTCACAAAAGTACTTTTACAAGACCCAAGTTTCATTCGCATCCAAATAGCTCTCTTTCTCTCCCTTACCATAAGTAACACACAACATGAATTCATAATTCTCTAAAGTACTTAGTAAATTAAACCCTAGATCAACCTCAAGGCTACTTAAATTAGCAGTAATGGAATGTAGTATAAGTTGAATTATTATCACTTCGTTCACACTACTTGTCACGTAGAGAAAACATACTGGTTATATCTATGTAGTACATGTATCAATCCCAATAATCTAGGGATAATCTAGGGTAACACATACAAATAGGTCCTAGTACGATAAATCTAAACTAAGATAATTGATTTGGGTATTGAATTAGATTGGGTTTGAAATGTCAGACACCCATCCTCAAACCTAATGCTGATCATTTTAGACCAATTTTTTTTTTTTTTGAGAAATAATTACAACATGCTGCTAATCCCGTAGCTCAAACCATTTTCCCCCTAGACCCCCAAACACTTTGTGTATTGGGAGGTGCCAATTCAGCTACAAAGCCTTTGGCATCATTTTAGACCAAATTGGATGTGTATAACCATGCTTGACATGGAATTGAAATTGCGAAAAAGATGTTGACTGCAATAGTGAGTGATGGTCGATGACGGAATATGGTCGTAGAATAGTTGCAATGGTTAGATAATGGCAGTGCCAATGCCAAATTGATGGATCAGCAAATGAAAGTGTTGCTAATGGCTGGATAATAACAGTACTAGAAGCTACAATGATGACATCGGTTGTGGACAGCATTTCCAATGATTATTCGGCAATTGATTTCGTGGGTTGCATATACCTCTAAAAGGCACATGAGGGAGTTGTTTCTTGATTTTGATAGTAGTGATATCGATGTTTTGTAGATATACTACTAATCTTTTCGAGTATTTTGATTTGTGACTCAAAATTAATAATGCCCAGAAGATTTGAAAATTATAATTTATAAGGGGCAAAAAAACAAGTAGAGGCCAAAGAAGACTATAAATACTCTTAACACCATGTTAGAATTGGGGAGAGAGATTTAAGCCAAAGTTAGGCCAAAGTTAGTTTACTTGTATCATTGCATAGTATTATCACTAGTACAATTATGATACTTTTGTTTTCACTAATATAGGTCGTGGGATAATGATCATTGACTAAGATAATGAATTATGAACCCTGACTTAGGATTGGATATGATATCTAATATTTCTATTCCTTTTTCAAACAAACATCATATTATTTTAGGGAGGATTCTCTTAAGATGACCTTAAAATACTAGCAAGAGATTTCAAACTCATTAGGGTCAGAATATTCATATCTCACATCAACATTTTATAAAAATATTAAAGAATTATAAAACTCATGGATATCACAAGACTTTAAAGAATTATTAAACCAACTCATTAGGGTCAGAATATTCATATCTCACATCAACATTTTATAAAAATATTGTAAAATAGTTTGTGACTGTAGTAATATTCTAAAACCTTTTTAGTAAAATTAAGACTATCCCCTAAAATCACTATCTCTAATGCCATAGCCATTAAAGTGGATAAGTACGCACTACTTTATAGGTTGCTAGAGATTCTATTAAATAAATTGAATTTTGTGTTGTGTTCTTGATTTACTCTGGGAAAATCTTCTAAAAAAGAAAAAAGATTTACTCAAGATTAATGAAAAAACAAAAGAGAAAAAAAACGAAGTCATATTTTAGTCGATAATGTTTTTTTAAGTGACTTTTTTTATTATCGTTTAATTAAAATGCTTTTTTATTTTTCCCGTCTTTTGGCCATTAGTATATTAGGATTCATATACTAGAATATTCTCTTTTTATTTTCCAGAAAATATTTTTTTCATCAGGAAAAATTTAAAAATATATATCAAAATAATTAAACATTACATTAGTTAGTTAGTAGTGTGCAAGTAGCTTAGGGAAGTCAATAAAGCAACAATCATTGATACATAATGAATCTCCCTTTTATCAATGTTGTATATATATGCTCCTCACAACAAGTGGATGCATTCACAGTTTTAAAGGTGACATATCTCAATGATGTGGACAAATATAACGAATGGAGTCATGAAGTGAAAGAAGAATTATTGGAGCGTAGACAGCTCTGGGACATTGTGGAAGGAACCGATGAACCTCCCAACCCAGAAAATGATGCTGTTGCTTTTGAGGCTTGGTCCAAAAAGAATGATGTGGCTCTAAAAGTGATCGGGCGTGAGTGCCATAATGAGTTTCATGACACAATTCACAGGATTAGTTCGGCCAAAATAGCTTGGGATACTTTGGCAGCAGTATGTGCACTCCCCAAAAGTAAGTTACATAGGTATCTCTACATCTCTCTCTAAAATGCACATGTTCAAACATTTTTAACGTAACACCTTAAATTAACTATAGCTAATGATCAAAGGAATAACTAAATAGGTAAGATTTAATGTTACACATAAAACAGTATTGATATTTTCGTACATGTATATTCTCATTAGGATTTAATAAGATAATAAGTTTTCTTCAAAATTTATGTATCGAATAATTTTGTTTGCAATTGCAGCTGGTTTTGAATTTCTCTCTAAAATGCACATGCTCATACATTTTTAATTTAGTATTGTTATCCGTATGAGCCCGGTAAATGTGTATCAAGAACGAAAGTTTAACGTTTTCCAAAAAAAAAAAAAAAAAAAACGTTAAACACTTAAACTTTCATTCTTCCTGGTGTTGTTAGTTACACTGGAAGTTAGTACACACCAAGACGGCCAAAATGGGAAATTAAACATAATTTTCAAACAATATAATTAGTAAGCAATATTTTCAAAGTATATTTTTTACTAGCATCACGAGTTTAAGGGACTCAATTTAGGGCCTATAAATTGAGTTTTTGAGGGTCGATTTTTATGTTTTGATCGGGTCTGAGTTGGCACTTTTTCCACGTGGCGTCTACATGGAAATCGAGTATCTAAGACTCAATTTATAACCTATTTTATAATCAAAAGAAAAAACAGCAAACACACAGAAAGAAAGAAAAAAAAGAAAGAGAGAGAGAGAGAAACGCAGAAAGAAAGAAAAAAAGAAAGAGAGAGAGAGAGAGAGAGAGAGAGAGAGAGAAGAAGAAGAAGAAGAAATGGAGATGTGCAAGGCTGACCCACGCCGACCTAGGCCGCAGCGCAGGCCAGGCCGCACGGCGCGACCTAGGCCGTGGTGCGACCCAGGCCACGCGGCGCGACCCAGGCCATCGAATAATTTTGTTTGCAATTGCAGCTGGTTTTGAATTTCTTGTGGTTGACGGGAACAATTATCTAGATTGGAGTCTTCAAATGAAAGCCATATTGATGGATCGACAGCTCTGGGACATTGTGGAAGGAACCGATGACCCTTCCAAAGCAGAAAATGATGCAGATGCTTTTAAGGCTTGGTCCCATGAGAATGACAAGGCTTTAGGACTGATCCGATATTCATGTTATTTTTACGGGTTACGTGTCAAGCTTCAGACAATTACTTTCGCCAAAATAGCTTGGGATGCTTTGGCAGTAATATGCGTACTCCCCAAAAGTAAGTTACATATAGGTATCTCTAGATCTCTCTCTAAAATGCACATGCTCATATATTTTTAATTTAGTATTGTTATCCAGTATGAGTCCAGTAAATGTGTATCATGAACGAAAGTTTAACGTTTTCTAGAAAAAAAAAAAAAAAAAACGTCAAACACTTAAACTTTCATTCTTCCTAGTGCTGTTAGTTACACCTGGAAGTTAGTACACACCAAGACGGCCAAAATGGGAAATTAAACATAATTTTCAAACAATATAATTAGTAAGCAATATTTTCAAAGTATATTTTTTACTAGCATCTCGAGTTTAAGGGACTCGATTTAGGGCCTATAAATCGAGTTTTTGAGGGTCGATTTTTATGTTTTGATTGGGTCTGAGTTGACACTTTTTCCACGTGGCGTCTACATGGAAATCGAGTATCTAAGACTCAATTTATAACCTATTTTATAATCAAAAGGAAAAACAGCAAACACACAGAAAGAAAGAAAAAAAAGAAAGAGAGAGAGAGAGAAATGCAGAAAGAAAGAAAAAGAGAGAGAGAGAGAGAGAGAGAGAGAGAGAGAGAGAGAGAGAGAAGAAGAAGAAGAAGAAGAAGAAGAAGAAGAAGAAGAAGAAATGGAGATGCGCAAGGCCGACCCACGTTGACCTAGGCCGCAGCGCAGGCCAGGCCGCGCGGCGTGCGACGACCCAGGCTACGACACAGGCCAAGCCGCACAGCGCGACCCACGCCGGGCCGCGCGACCTAGGTCGCCTCTCCTATCTGATCTGAGCTCTAGATTCTTTCTCCCTCTAATCTAATTGTTATGTTTCTGGATTTCTTAAAATTTTTTTTCTCCCTCTGATCTGATCTGATTGTTGTATTTCTGGATTTCTTAAAAAAAAAAATTTGTGTATTTCGGCTTGTATGAGAGACTTGAGACTTCAAATTTTTTAAAATTTTTTTGGTTTATAAATCAAGCCTCAGAGACTCGATTTCCACGTAGGAAAAAAATGCTACATCAGACCATGGAAATCGAGTATCTTAGACTCGAGATGCTAGTAAATAATATAGTTTGGGAACCGAAACTACTAACTATATAGTTGAAAAATTATGGTTAGTTACCCATTTTCACCCACCAAGACCAGCTAGAGGTCTAAACCAACCAAAACAACTGTTGTTATTAGTTACTACCAACTTATCAAATAATAAAACCTTTATCTAAAATAAAAAAAAATTCAAACAATAAAACCTCAACCATATATACACACCAACCAATTACATTAACTCTCTCTCTCTCTCTCTCTCTCGTTTATTATAACATCAAATCCGACTTTGGGTTTGTAATAAAAATTACTTTCTACGTTACTCACATAACTTTGAATTCAATAGTACTTCCTTTAATGACTTAATTAATCCTATTTGCATTTTTTATATTCACTTAACTTATGAGTTATGTGGGTTCCAGTTAGCTCAATTAGTAAAATCTCTGATGGTTGAATAAAAGATTTTGAGTTCAATCTCTGCCTATACCAAAAATCGATTGGTGTTTTGGTTTAATGATAAATAATTATTATCAGAAGCGGACGTTATAGGTTGAAACTATTTAACCAAAAAAAAAAAAAAAAACTTATGAGTTATAAGTTTGATTTATATATGGTAATATAGAATTGCACAAATATTTTTTTTATATATTTAATTTTTTAATTCCTTGTCCATATTTGATTAAGAATCAAAATACTAAATTAGGCTAGAGTAGAATTTTTATCTTGTATAAAAAAAAAAAATGCTATAAGTTATGCAATGCTAAGAGTTTTGTAGCTCAACTAATAACTTTAGGTGCTTCTAATGAAGACATTCAGAGTTCAATTCCCTCTATCCCCAACTATTCATATAAGTCATGTAATATGTTCACATGTTAAAACCCATTCTAATTCTATTATTAAAAAACAAGATATGTTTCTTTTAATGTATATGCATGCACGTATGCTATACTTATGTGTGTTTTTTAAGTTTGTCGGATTTAGGACAAATGTTTGTACTTGTATATTACACTCCAAATCCTAGTATTTTTTTTTTTTCTTTCCAAAAAATAATTTATTCATCAGGAAAAATTAAAAAGTAGCAAATGATTATTAAACATTACATTAATTAGTAGTCTGCAAGTAACTTAGGGAAGTCAATAAAACAACTATCATTGATACATAACGAATCTTCCTTTTATCAATGCTGTACAGATATTGTCACAGATGAAAAGTCGATTGCAGCTGTTATTGAACGTCTTGAGTCGATTCCAGCTGTTATTAAGCGTCTTGATGACGTAGACAATCATGGGGATTGGAGTGACAAAGTGAAAACCTATTTGACGAATCAACAGCTTTGGGACATTGTGGAAAGAACCAATGAACCTCCCGAAGCAAAAAATGATGAAGCTTTAGCAGTGATCGTGTTTTCATGCGGATATCGCTTACGTTTCGTGATTTGGGGGATTACTTCGGCCAAAGTTACTTGGGATACTTTGGAAGAAATATGCAAAATCCCCAAAAGTGATTACATAGTTTCTAGATCTCTTTCTAAAAAATGCACATGCTCATAGTCAAATATTTTTAAGGTTGGATATGTAGTCTATATATATATATATATATATCAAGAAAGAAAGAAAGAAAACTCAAACATGCATTGCTGCTGTTAAAACTTGGCAGCTAGCTCACCTCGGCCAACCAAATCTAAACCAAACAAAACAACTGTAGTTATTACAAACCAAACAATAAAACCTCAACTATATATATACACACCCTCCAAATTACACTAACTATATTTTCTAGGGTACCTACTTTTTTATTTTCTAGGGTACCTTCTTAATTTTGAATAAGTAGTACTGGTTATAATGACTTAATTAATTTTATTGGCATTTTTTTATAGAAAAAGTTAACGGATCTCTTTGAAGTATTAGTTTAGAAACTTTTTTTTAGAAATTTTTTATGGAAAAAAAAGTTATTAATTTTAGAGAAATGATATATCTACAATAATTTTACAATAATTTTCACAACAAATTTTACATGGCAAATTGTTACCAACAGTTACTGGTGGGTAAAAAAATAATTTCAATAGTGGATTCATATTAGAATTAGTAATAAATTACTGCTTAAGATTTGTTGTAAAAGTATTGTGAAAATGTTGTAATCATAGCACTTCTCTTAATTTTTTTTGACAGCTTTTTTATATTTTCTATAAAAATGATATTAAAATTTTACTAAAATGGTTCATGAACAAATGTTCTAAAAGCATCAGTTAACCGGACTTTTTTTTTTTTTTTTAATTAATTAACTTATCAAGTTTGGTGAATGGACATATAGAATTGTATAACTTGTCCATATTTGATTGAGAACTAAAATATTAAATTAATTATAGTTAATGATCAAAGGAATAACTGAATTGGTCAGATTTAATGTTACAATAAAATAGTATTGATATTTTTTACATTTATATGCTCATTAGGATTTAATAAGATAATAAGTTCTCTCCAACATTATGTATCAAACAAAATTGTTTGCAATATATTTATAAGTTATGTAATACAAAGTTTTGCAGTTTAGTTTCTCAAAAAAAAAAAAAAGTTTTGCAGTTTAACTAGTATTTTTTAGTGTTTTTAATGAAAACATTCAGGATTCAATTCTCTTCATCCCAACTAATAATATAAGTAATCCAATATGTTTACAAGTTATGACCTATTCTAATATTAAAAATTAAGAGATATTTTTTCTAATATTTGCACATGCACTTATGCATGTTTGTATATTTATGTGGATGTTTTAAGTGTTTATTTTTTATTTTTTATTTTATTTTAAAGTATCTTGCAAAAGATAGATAGCAAAAGTTTCGTATATGTACATAATATATCTAATTGCTTCTACCAAAAAAAAAGAATATATAGATATAATTGCTGTTCTTTTACTTTTAGTTTTTGAGGAATATGATTACATGGCTTGGAGCGTCCGGATGGAAGCTTATTTGAGGCAGCAAAATCTTTGGGACATTGATGAAGCAACCACCGAACCCGAAGATGATGAAATTGCCTTTAATGATAGGAGCAAGAAGAATGCCATAGCTTTATATTTGATCTAGGAATCGTCGGATGCATTTTTTAGCTTTAAGAAAAGTACAAGAACTGCCCAAATTGCTTGGAATACCTTGGCAGAATTTGGCAAATCAGGAGGTAGCTATCTCTCTTTTAATTTCTTGTTGTACAGAATAGTAGCTATCTCTCTTCCGTCTCTAGAAAATGAACGTGATCAAACATTCTAAAATAAGCTTAATCCCAGGACAACGACAAACTTATATATAGACTGCAAATTTATGAAGACAAAGATATAACTCACAATATTTAAAATTTTAATTTATTAATAAAATCATTTTTATCTGATTTTGGCAAAATTATGTGTGCATTGTTCTAAACTATAAAAACTTAAATTTAAACAATTAATTAATGACATAACTATTGATTTTTTATCACCACGAAATCTTGCAATGATAGAGAATATAGGAAGATAATATAATCTAACAACAAATTCATCTAAATTCGCATTCAATTGAAAAATAATAAACGATGTAACATTCCTTAAAGTTATACCAGGTGTAATTCTATAATCAATGACATAACTTTTTTTTTTATAGGAACATAACTATTGATCTTTGATGGATAAAAATCATCTGTACCATTTTTTGTGTATCATTCTATGTTCCACCAATCATAACTTGCTACATGTATAATTTTTTTCCATTTTCAACTCCAATTATTTTATAAGAAAAATAAAATCAATACATGGCAAGTTGTGATTGGTAGAACATAGAGTGATAAACAAAAAAACGGTACACAAGATTTGTATTCATCTTTAATCACCATGAAACAAAATGTAAAGGATGTGTGAATAAAATGGAAAGATGATAATTATAGTTATGAGTTATTCTAGGTAGATTTTCATTTTTAATGAATATGATAGAATTTGAATCTATGTTGTCCATTCTTAATGATCACTCTTTATCATCAAATTAAGACATTAATTATTTTTTTTAGTGTTGGCATAATTTGAGTCCATGTCTTTTATTATAGTTTGCGAGAAAACATAATACCATTAATAATCCCTACTAGTTTGGAACCACGATATTGGGGTGACTCTAGAGATAATATCAAGAAGCCTTTCTCACTCTCTTCTAAATAATTCTTTTTATTTTAAATTTTGAGCAAGCATCATATATAGTATCCATAATAGGACACCCTATAAAAAAAATTAATTTTCCTTTTAAGTAGAGTTGAAAGCATGAGGTAGTTACAACAAATATTCAAATTCCAACTATACAATTAAATATAGCAATATTACTACAATCTTATTATAATTCTCACAAAATGATAGCTGTGTCACTTTCTTTTTTTCTAAGCTGCCACTTTCTTTGTTGTCAATAAAAGGAGAAAATTACACTTTATCCCTAAACTATACGCTAATATTATCCAAGAGGCTGATACATTTCCATTTTTGACACCTCCACCCTTCACCTCCCCGTTGCGCACGTATCTAATACAATATCTGATTCAGTTCATATTAGCCCATTAATCACCACAATTAAAAAGAATAAAATAGTCTCTCTTTTTCAATGTGGGATTAAACAATTTCATTCACTCTTCATCTGCCATATTCACTTTCACATCTTTTTACATTTATGTTGTAATATTTATTCATTTTAATTGATTAATATTAAAATGCCCCAACAGAAGGGTATAATTTAGAGGGGTAAGGTATAATGGCCCCTAATAAAGAATGAAGAAAGTGATGCCCCAGCCTTTAAATAGTCTATTTCGCTCTCTACCCATGAGATGACACTTCAAAAATCTTCTAAACTGCTTGTGTGGTGGATTGAACCTGTGACTTCTAAGTTTACGTTATACCTTAGACTAATAAACCCGCCACCCACCACCTAAGAACCCACTTGGGGTTGATCCTTTCTATGACCTTGATTGAAACTATATTTTCATATCAAGAGTCTTGTAACTCAATTGGTATCTCCTAATATTTCTAACAAAGATATCCAAAGTTCACTGCCCATTCTTCCAACCCCAACTATAAAAATCCTTAAAAAATATATAAATAAAAAATAAAATAAAATTATATCTTCACTTACTTTGCACTATATGTGTTTTGGGTGGAGTTTAGTGTATAACCCTTGTGCAAATAAGATTATTCTTTTAGCGTATCTTTTTCTGTTTTTTATAATTTGGTAGTTTAAATTGTGGATATCTTTGTTGAAAATACTATGAGGTATAAGTTGAAATCTAGATAAAAAATTATGTAATTACTATTAGATACTCTAAATCTTTTAATTTTTAAAGTATTGAAAAACTTGGCAGGGAAAAAGAACAGTGAACTCCGTAAGTATATATCATTTACGCAGAATCTCCGTAATGGTAATTGGCCCGCTGCTAATCAGGTCATTACCTCCTGTCCGGAGGCAAAGAGTGCAATAATCGCAAATACAGGAAGTACGGCTATACACATTGCTATCCTTGCTGGACATCTGAATATTGTGAAGGGGTTGGTGAACGTGTTGCCGACAGACAAATTAAAAATAAAAGATAAAGATGGTAATACGGTTCTTGGTTATTGTGCTCTTGTTGGAAACACCGAGATGGCGAAATGCATATTTGACAAGTGTCCGAGCTTACTTGGCATTGGGAATGAACCAAATGGACTCATTCCAGTCGTGATGGCTCTTACGCATGACTCCAATACAAATGCTGTAGCTCGATGTCTCTTTTCTGCAACTGATCTGAAATATCTAAGTCCAGGAAAAAGCGTCAATGGTGCTAAGTTTGTTACTCGATGCATTTATTCCAAAGCTTTTGGTAAGATTTTTTTTTTCTTTTCTTGATTGAGAAGATGGTAAGAAATTTAATTAGATTTGACCATACACTTGTTATACTTATTATTTGGGTAAAATACAGTTAACACCCTTTAAAGTTTGGGTCAATACCAATCAAGTCCAAAATTTTTCAAAATTAACCAACATTACTTCTAATCATAGTGAGAAAGGAGAGAAAAAATAATGGTTTAGAATCCAAGTTGAGTTTAGGCACTTTGTTTTATTCTGTTATTATTTTGGCAATCACTAGTTATTTCTATGCTTTGAAATATTATTTATGACTTCCTTTCAATTGGTTCCTTCTGTTTGTGACTCAATAGATATGGCTTCGGATGTGCTGGAAAAATTCCCAAATTCGGTGACTGCTTTAGATATTGAGAACGAGTCCCCTGTGCTAGCATTAGCTAGCATGTCTTTTGCATATACAAGTGGAAATCAGCTCATATTTTGGACACGATGGATTTATAACTGTGAGTCTCACTCTCTTTTCTCTACCACCATTAAATTATGGACAAAATTTGAGGACAAACTATGATGTAGCTAATTGTTACAACTCCCACTAAAAACATTTAACATGGCTGTATATTTTGAAAATTTAACTGTATGTTTTTTATGACTTTAACATGCATGTCAAATTTCTTGTCAATCAAATGTTATTTACTATTTGATCTATAAACTTATTTTTTATATTTAATTTCAAGTTACAAAAACTTAAAATTTAAACATTTGACTGATGACATAATTATTAATCTTTGATATTTTGGAAGTTTTGCAACCATGAAGGATATAAGAAGAAAACGTAATCCAATGGTGAATTTATCAAAATTCACATTTATTTATAATATATTATAAAAGTTAGATACCTACAACTGGTAAATGCATATAATGATGATACATGCCTCTTTGACAATGCATAAATCACTGACAAACATCATATTTTGTAACTTCCTCTATCTATTACGTATGATAAGGTTGTTCATAACATCATATGGCAAACAACTATTGGTACATGTCAATTTTTTTTTCTATGTATTACCAGTAAATATATAAATAAACATTAAGTGCGCATTATAAATTCAACCGTCTATAATAAATATACATTATAACGTCCTTTAAATATCCCATCAATTTTTTTCCTTTTCTTTTTCTCATGGTCATTTTTTTTTTCTTTAAGTAATCTAAAGGGCATATTTTGGAAAAAAAAAAGATTAAAGTAATGTTTGATTTGAGTCAAAAAACCATGTAGGTGAAGAAGCTAAACAGTTAATAATGAACATCTAAGTACAATACCGTTTGCATTTGTCAATGCATAAATCATATATATATATATATATAAGTTGAATCTCCAAAAATGATGGATACACAAAATGGTAACACGTGTCCCTTTGTCGTGGCATAAACAAAAAAATTTCTTCATCATTGCTTCTATGTCGTGGCACAAACCCAATGGCAATTTGAAACATCCCATGGCATAAGTGGAGATGGCTTGAACTACTGATTTGATCAAAACCTCTGTACCTGCTCAAGATATTAATTTACCTTTCCACCCTTGTAATTTTCTTCACACCATTTCTTTTATGTAACTAAAACTTGCTTTCCCCCCCCCCCCCCCTCTACCCACCAAGGCTAGAAGCCCCAAGTATTTCTTGTAAAATTTTATTTCTTGAACCTCGAATGCTCTTTTAATCTCTTGCTGAGTTTCTTATTGAGTGGACTTGCTGAAAAAGAGGGCCGTCTTCTCTCTATTTATTTTCTTACTAGATGAAACTTCATAATCAGATAGAATTTTAAGAACATTACCACACTCTTGGGAGTTTTCCCTGCAAAAAAGGAGACTATCATCTAAAAAAAAAAAGGGTTAGCTTTGGGCCTTTCTAGCAAAGAGAGAAGCCATTAATCTCCTTAGCTCTTGTTGCTTGCATAATCAGCCCATGCAGTCCTGTAGTACATAATAAGAAGAGGAAGGGAGATAGAGGATCCCCTTGCCTAATCCCCCTAGAAGGGTGAATCATCCCCCTTGGCTCTCTATTGACAAGTATTGAATACGAAACTGTGCGTACACATTCCATGATTAGATCAATCCACCTTGAATAAAACCTCATTCTCCTCATTAGCTTTTCCAAGAAACACTACTCCACATGGTCATATGCTTTGCTCATATCGAGCTTGAGCGCCATAAAATCATGTTTCCCTGAATTATGTCTCTTCATACTATGTAAAGTCTTAAAAGCCACTAAAATATTGTAAAAAATAAGGCGATTCTTAGCAAAGGCATATGGATGCCCCATAATGAGCTCTGGCAAGAATTATTTTAACCTGTTTGCTAGAACCTTTGAAAAAACCTTATACATTACATTGCATAGGCTAATTGGGTGATATTCAGAAACTAAAACAGGGCTCTTAACTTTACGGATAAGGTTGATAAAAGTATGGTTTATGGGATGAGGTAATTTACCTGAATTCAACCAAGAGAGAATAGATTGTGTTACCTCCTAGTTCATAATTCCCTAGAAATGCTGAAAAAACAATGGTAGCCTTCCGTCCGGCCTTGATGCTTTAAGCAAAGCCATTTGTTTAAGAGCCTTATGAACTTCCCACGCCATAAACTCACCTATTAAATGGGAATTTACTTTAGTCGAGACCATTTGTGGAGCATACCCCAAAGTCTTTAGTAGAAGGACTAGACTAGATGTGGTGAAAAGCTCCCCATAAAAATCAATAAGAGTTTTCCCAATCCCATTTGGTTGGTCTTGCCATCGACCCCATTTGTCTCTAATCCCCAAGATAGTGTTTTTTCGGTGTTTATGAGTTGCTTTGTTGTGAAAATATTTGGAATTGCTATCACCTTCGCTTAACCACAAAACCCTTGATTGCTGACTCCACATTCTGATTTCTCTGTCCAAAAGCACATTAATTTCAGCCTTGAGTTCTCCGACTCGTGTATTGATTCCAATCCTTCTTGCTTTGGTCTCAGCTCTTTCCAAACTCTTTTTCCTCTCCTCCAGGTCATGTTTAACATTGCCAAAACAATTCTTATTCCACCACTCTAAATCCTTGCTGCACTGTTCTATTTTTTTTTAAACATCATTATCTACTAGTATTTCCCCAGTAGAAGTCCACGTTGCCTCCACTGTTTCTACACACCTTGCATCAGATAGCCACATCTCTTCCAAGTGAAACACTTTTTTCCTTGGTGAAACTTCCTGTCCAGTTGGATTAATGAGGAGTGGAGTGTGGATTGAAGAAACACAATGCAAATGAGTAACCCAAGAGCCTGGAAATTGAAGAAACCAGTCGCTTGTCGCCATGCCTATGTTTAACCTCTCCCAAATGGAATTTCCATCTTCAAAGTGCTTTGCTCCAAGTGAATTTAGGACCAACGAATCCTAGGTCCATGAAACCACATTCGTCAATAATGTCTCTGAAGCTTTGCATCTGATTAAAGCTTCTTAAAGCACCTCCCAATTTTTCTTCTTACTTTGTTATCTCATTAAAGTCCCCAGCACAAAGCCAAGGTATATTTGATTTGGAATTCATACTTCTCAATTTGTTCCAAGCCTCGTGTCTCTAGTGAGTTTCTGGTTCGCCATAGAAACTTGTAAAACATCACTCTATATCCAAATTCTTATCAATTGTGGTATTTATGAAATACCTCTGCGAATCCTCTACTGTAAAATTTACTATGTCTTTCTAGAAAAGCACCAAGTCCCCACCCCTCCTTCCTCTTGGCACCTCTCACTTGTGATCAAAATTTAAGTTATGAAGAATACGGTCTAACCTTGTTTCATCTATCCATGTTTTGGCTATAAACACAACAGAGGAATTTTTTGCCCGGATCAAATCCCCAAGCTCTTTTCCTATACGTTGGTTCTCAAGCTCACGACAATTCCTGACTAAGAGACTCATTGTGCTTGGCAAGGCTGGTGACCAACCTCTACCAATAAATTTATAACAGCACCATCTTCCTGAGAAACCTAATGCTTCTTATTTGATAATTCAAGAAAACTCTCGCTGGAATCGTGTGTTCTTTTACCCAGACCTGATGAGCACACATTGGTGACAGCACCCTCAGAAGGATTACTTGTTACCGTGTCCATGTCTTGCTTGGAGTTTTGAAAGTCGAGGTAAAGGTATTTGGAATATCCTTTAGAGAAGACTTGGCTACAGGGAGTTCTAGTGTCACAAGACTATTATTTGAATAAGGCTTACGGGACTTTGCAACCTCGTCTTTTTTTGGGATTCAGATCTTCTAGATTTCTTAGGGTACTCTACCAAATAAATTTTCTTAAATCTTAACAATTCTTTAATGATTTAATGGTCTGAATTTTGTCATGTCATCATTCTACTAACAATAATCTTAATTGTTTTGTTTGCAACATTATTTTATTATTTTAAGAGTATTGTTTGTGGAATATTGATATGGCAAAATTTAGACCTTTAAATTATAAAAGAGTGATTAGAATTTAAGGAAATCTATTGGTAGAGTACCCTAAGAAATCTAGAAGATCTAAATCCCTTTTTTGTGGTGGTCACGTGGGAATCCAATCCACTCACAGAATTTTGGTTATCCAATTTCTGAAGATCTTGACCAATCTCCACTATTTCCTCAACAATTAATTCCCCCTGATTTTCTGCTACTGAGTAATTTAAAGGAATAAAATCTAGAGTTGACTTGGCAAGGGAGGCATTTACTTCCTAAAATAAATCCCTTCCTTCTCAACTCTGGTCGCCGAAGCATCAACCTCCTTCGAATAATTAACTTGCAAGTGCACCGGATCTCTCTCATAATATCCAGGTACGAATATTACACTCTTGCCTGTTGACTGATAGGGCAGAGCACGAAGGTTTGGGCCGAATTGTTGTTGCGCCTCTATAAGAGTACCTTTACTTTGGATCCACAAATCACAGTTCTTATTATCGTGATCAAGGCAACCACACCAGTAAAAAATATTCAGTAAGCGCTCATACTTGAAGCTAATCCAAGCCTTCTCTCCACTCTCCAAAGTGATTACTCTTTCTTGACATAATGGTAGAGAAATATCAACTATCACTCTAACCCGAATGAAATGTCCTCCATCATCATCCACTGCCCTTATGGATTGACTAACTTCCCCGATTGTTTCACATATGCTCTCAGCAACCTTCCTTGTCATGTATCTTATTGGTATATCATGGACCTGCACCCAAAAGGTAGCCTGTATGAACGCAAGCTCGCGTATAGGATTATCACTCTCATATCTCTCCAAAACCACCAAATGTTTGTCAAAGCTCCAGAGTTGGTTAGAGATAATTTTGTCCTCATCATTTGAATTGTCGGGAACAAAATGAGCTAAATGCATGACGAATCTTAAATCCATTTGATGACCTCCAAATCTGTCTAAAAGTTCTCACTACCGCCTCTTTGTTTAGAAAACAAGAGGTAAGGAATTTTGCTGCTACCATGAACTCTCTAGACCTCTGTAGCTTCTGTAATGAGAATCCTGAACTTTCCTTCTCAGAAGGATTAAGATTGTCCTTAAATTATTCTGCTATTTAGTTTGCACACACCTTGGAAGGATTTAATTTATAACAATAATTGTAGCACTAAACAATATTGCACGGAGAAATTCAAGAATAAAAAAATATACTTTTTTTTTTTTGAGGGAGAAAAAAATATACTAATATTCAAAACTAAATTAACAAATTCAAATTCAAACTAACATATATTCACTATTAACAAATAATAATAAAAATACAATACAAAAAAAAAATGTTTCTAATACATTTCTATTAATTTATTCATTTTAAAATATAGAGTTTGAGTTTTTTTTTTTTCTTCTTTTAATTCTAAAAATGATATATAATTTATTTCGCATTAAATTTTGCAGAAATTTTACATTATTTATATAATCATAAAGAGTCTTCTTAGAAAACCACCTTCCATTTTTTTTTTTTTTTTTTAGAATACTAACTATTTTTAACACACACACACGGAGAGAGAAGAGAATGTTTTTTTAAAGAAACTTACAGTGGTGTATATCCAAAATGGCCTAACTCTTAGATGCACAGCATAGGTTTTAAACCTCTTTTAACAATATTTATAACTGAAAAGTCATAAACTATATAGTTGAATTTTCCATAATCTACTAATTACATAAATGTTATACATTATCTCATTATATGTCTAATATTATATTATCAGAAGCGGAAGCTATAGGTTGAAACTCTCTAAAAAATATATATATATAGTGTCGACAAATAAAAATTAAAATATAATAGCCAAGCCTAAACAAAAGTTTGTAACTACTGAACCTCAAGCCCTCAATTACTCAACTTTATGTTTTATAACTAGTTTCAAACATGCACAATGCATAGGAAAGTTTGACAATACATATTTGTTTCCTAAGTATTAACATCATATTCTATATATATTAGATTATAAGTATATAAACATATGAAGTTAATTTTACTTACTCTGTTACGTATCAAGATTCCAGAAGTCTAAATTTCAATCAAGATCATAATTTCGTTACTAATATTTGAAAAAAAAAATTAAGGAAATAATTTCATTATTTAATCTAACTTATTTTAATTTTATATATATATATATATATATATTGGCATGTTGGACGAAATATTCAATTTTATACAATAAACATTATGTCTTGTAATTTGCAATGCACCAAGTGATTGGCCTTGCCCTTTTGATTTTATATATATATATATATATATTTATATTTTCCTTATAAATCGTAGATGTTCCCTTTACCCTTTATTTTGACCCTTTGTTATAGAGAAAAAATAAAAAACTTTGCTGTTGAAAGTTGAATGAGGTTTTTCCTGAACTTTTTTTTTCTTCATCAGCTAAAAATTACACCATCATTAGTTCATTACAACCAACAGATTTGTATCTATATCTGTGATTATTTCCTCATTCTCTCTATCTCTCTTTCTCCATACTATGTTTTCCCAGCTTTTCTCTCTATTTGATCAAGTAGTTTGATAGATGCTCTGTAGATTTCTAACGTCCAAAAAGTCTTTTATTGTTTGCTCCAATTCCAAGAGAGTGAGCATGAATACGATTAACAAGCCATACACTTCAAAAGTAAAAACTTATATCAGTTACTATATATATATATATATATATATAATTTTTTTTTTGACAAAATTTAGTGACAAAATTGGTTGTAGCCTAAGGCTACAGTCTTACTCAATATCTTTTTATTTGAGGTGAATTTTGAAAAATCCACCATTAGATTACATATTCTTCTTATATACTCCATACTTGCAAAATTTCAAGAAAATTAAATATTAATAGCTATGTCATTAAAAAAGTGTTTAAGGATCTGTTCGGGATTTGTTTATTTTGCTGAAACTAAAAACTTTTTACTGAATGTACTGTAAATAAAGGTAAAAGTTAGCTGAAATAGTACAGTGAAACTCATGAATAATACAAAAAGTATAGTAGGATCCATGAATAATAGCAAAAATAAGCTGAATAGTAAAATAAGCTAACTTTTTAATTTAGAGCTAAACGCACACTAAATTGCAAGATTTTGTAGTATAAAATTATTCATAAAATGTAAGTTTATAGATCATATAGTAATAAATATCCGATTAACACAAAATTTGATAAGTGTATTAAGAATGTAAAGAACATGCAATCCAACAATTAGATTTCCAAAATATATAATAATGTTTATATTATTAAGTAAGATTGTAGCTTTAGGCTACAATCAATTTTGTAACTAAACTTTATCATTTTTTTTTCTTAAGGTCTGATTGGATACTGCTTATTTTGCTGAAAACTAAAAACTTATTACTGAAAATATTGTAGCAAAATAATTTTTAAAAAGCAAAACACTATTGCTCCGTTTTTTACAAGTTGCCTGGTCCATGAACAGTGCCATGGGACCAGTAAAAAAAAAAAGAACGCAAAACGCACAAACATTTGTTGGCAAACACACGCTTAGTGTATGTTTGGAAAAAATTAAAAAGTCAGCTTATTTTTGCCACTATTCATAAGTCTTACTGCACTTTTTGGTATTATTTATGGGTCCCGCTAAATTATTTCAACTCATTTTTACCTTTATATACAGTATTTTCAGTAAAAAGTTTTCAGTTTTAGTAAAATAAACAAATCTCAAACAAACCTTTAGTTTCACATTTAATCCCAATCCTACTCTTAGGTTTGTTATTATTCTTCTTTATCATATATTTTTTCTTTAATTAATATTACATATAAATATAATAAGTTATCATTAATTTGACCAAAAAAAAAAGACAAAGTTTAGTTACAAAATTGGTTGTAGCCTTGGGTTATAAACTCACTCAATAAAATAAATATTACTGCATATTTTGAAAATCTAACCGTTGAATTACATGCTCTTTATGCTCTTAATACACATGTCAATTTTTGTGTCAATCGGATATTATTTACTATATAATCTATAATCTTATATTTTATGCATAATTTTAAATTACAAAAACTTGCAATTTAAACGTTTATTGATGACATAGTTACTGATCTTTAATTTTCTTGAAATTTTGCAAACATGAAAGATATAAGAAGAAGATGCAATCCAATGGTGGATTTTTCAAAATTCATTTCCAATAAAAAGATATTGAGTGAGTTTGTAGCCTAAGGCTATAGTCGATTTTGTAGCTAAACTTTGTCAAAAAAAAAAAATGTATGATTAGTTATTTAATTATATTTGTTTATGTATTCAATGGTTATTGTCTTACCAATCTTTAGACTATTGTACAATATAGTTATATTGTATATTACATTATATTTACAATATTATTTTAGATTATTATATATAACATGTAAATTGTATATATAGAAAAAAAAAATTAATCATTTTTATTTTTTACTCGCTTCTCATGACAAATTCTGAAACCACCGCTGAATATTAGTAAGGACAGTGTCATAATTTCACCGTGTGAAAGGGCAAAATGGACAATTTATTGCATTAGGATCATGTGACTTGCACTTGAGATTTTTAAAAACTGGAGTGGTAACTGGTAATTGCCTTGCAAATTTTAATAGATTGGAGTGCAAAGTAGTGCAATGACCCCATAATTTTTAGGATGGATCTGTACAATTAATATATATATATATATATATATACAAAAAAAAAGATACAAAACCCAAAATTATTCAAAATTTGTTCAATGTTGATTGTTTTCAACTAACATAGTAACATAAAACAGCTGAGCGCTTCTTATATTATATTTCTTTTGTATAGGTACTGCCACTGGGCATGATTTTTTGTTTTTTTTTTTTTTTTTTGGGTTTAACTAGACTTTTATTTTTTAAAAAACTTTTTTACTTTTGTAGTGGCATTAGGCATGATTTTTCGTTTTGGGTGATTCCCATTGAGACTTAAACTTTTGATTAGTCGCTAAAAGTTTTTTTTTTTTTTTTTAATTGGCGACAAAATTTAAATTTCCTCACTATATGATAGCTTTTAGCAATGAAAAAAATTTCCTCACTAAATTTGTCACTAAAAATATATTTTGTTATAGTGTGATCTGGTGGACTGGGTGTGAGTAGTGGATGGTGGCTGCCGATTTGGTGTTATGGGTGTGGGTGGTGTATGGTGTCTGCTAATTTGGTGGCTTGGGTGTGGTTTGTGAATGTTGGCTTGGTGGTTTGTGATTTGGGTTTGCTGGTTTGTTAGAGCATTCACATCAAAGCTTTTTAAAATTTTACCATTTAGCGACTCAAAAAGCCACTTTATCTATTTTAACTACTTATTTTACAATACACCCAACATCAAAAGTTCTATATTTACATTCATCTTATTAAAATAATATAAACAAATTATTAAAATAAAATAAAACTTCCCCCAAAAAGTTCATAGCAACCAACTATGTTCACCACCACCACCACCACCACCGTGGCAACCACAAATCACCGGAAAAAAAAATCCAAAACAAAACCACCACCACAAACACAACAACAGCCATCATCATCAACAACCCACCACAAAACCAATTAAAATAGACCAACAACACTAGCCACAACAACCATCGTCAGCCACCACCAGACATGTTCACCACCACCACCATGAGAGCCACAACCCACCACAAATAAAAACCCCAAAACAAAATCACCACCACAGCCACAACAAAAACCACCATCATCAACAACCCACGACAAAACCCATTACAGTAGACCAACACCACCAACCACAACAACCACCATCACAATCACAAGCCACCTCCAAAAACAAAAAACCCAAACAATCCACCAAGACCACTAACAATAGAAAAAGAAAAAAGAAAAAACCTTAAAAAACCCACCATGGCTCGGAGAGAGAGCAAACCCACCATTACCACCGTGACCTAAAATCATTTACCACCACCACAATTATTTTTTTTTTTTTTTTTGAGAGAGAGAGAGAGAATTTGAGCAAGAGGAGAAGAAGAGTGAGCAAAAAGAGAAAAAGAGAAAAAGAGATAAGAAAGAGACATGTGGGGGAGTTTTTTGCTCTAAGGAAACTTATGAGTACTCCTTTAGGCAATTTTTGCTCTTTGTCCCACATTGGAAGGAAAGCCTTCCTCTTAACACCTTACAAGGCATGAACCAATAGTGATAGAGTACCACTAGTTTGGTTTAACCAAACTAGTGGTACTCTATCACTATTGGTTCATGCCTTGTAAGGTGTTAAGAGGAAGGCTTTCCTTCCAATGTGGGACAAAGAGCAACCAGAAATAGGTTCACGAATACCATCAATATCCACCGGAGGAGCAGCAATGAAAGCAATAATAAATACAGAAGTTGCGGTCAATAAGGTAGGGATCATCAAAACGCCAAACCATCCAATGTAAAGACGGTTTTCAATGCTGGTTATCCAGTTACAGAAGCGACCCCATAGGCTTTCGCTTTCGCGTCTCTCTAAAATTGCAGTCATGGTAAAATCTTGGTTTATTTAATCATTAATCATCAGGGACTCCCAAGCACACGATTCTCTATAAATAGAAATAGATAATTGAGGGCTTGTTATTCAACAGTATAACATGATCCTTTTATTGTGGGGGAGTTTTTTGCTCTAAGGAAACTTATGAGTACTCCTTTAGGCAATTTTTGCTCTTTGTCCCACATTGGAAGGAAAGCCTTCCTCTTAACACCTTACAAGGCATGAACCAATAGTGATAGAGTACCACTAGTTTGGTTAAAATTGCCTAAAGGAGTACTCATAAGTTTCCTTAGAGCAAAAAACTCCCCCACAAGACAAATACAAAAAGAATGGAGGATAAGACGACAACAAATAGAGAAATTTTGAGAAGAAAGAGAAACAAAATATTATTTAAGAGGAGAAGAGAGACAATGGAATAAAAAATGAATTTTTTTAAGTTTGTTCCTACAGTAAGCTGCTAGTAAGCTATCAAAGATAGCAGTTTACTATAACTTAGGTGCTAAATTTTTTATCTTTAGCATCATTGATGTAGTGCATTTTATTGTTTGTGTTGCTAAAAAATAGCTTTTTAGCATTTTGAGAGCTTTGATATGAATGCTCTTATACAGGTTTGATGTTTGGTTTTTGATAAATGTTTGTTTGGTAGAAATAATATTTAAATTACGTAAAAATAGATAATTGGGATGTGTAATTTTTTATAAATAGTGCAACAGCTAAAATAACAAAGTGACGCTTTTTGGGTTAAAATAGCAGAAACCATGAGTTCAGTTATTTGTCTATCTAGAAAAAAAAAAAAAAAAAATACAAACTACAGAAAGAAGAGAGCTTTTTTTTTTTTTTTTTTTTTAACATGAAGAACATGATAGATAACTTCAACAAAGATCCACAAAACCAAAGTGGATAGAATAATCTCTATTACTCTCTGTCATTACTAGCATATATTTGTAAAAAGAAAATATAGGAGTAAAGAATAAGAGAAGCACAACACACCTTTTGAGGAGCTAGAATAAGAGAAAGAAGTCATGCAAAAATGGAGTGCCCGTATGTGAAAGGAGAGCTACACCTATTCCCTTGCTTCTCTCTCTGTTTCTCTATTATGCCAAAAGGCCCAAAACCACACACATTCGAGTAACAAGTCAAACACAAGAGAATTATATATATATATATATGTGTGTGTGTGTGTGGGTGAGAGAGTATCAGAGTGTATTGGTTTTAATGGGCCAAACCAATACTGTAACAAGTAGAGGATAGGGACATTTCCATTGTGAGAAGGAGCAAGCCAATCCCATTAAAAGTTATCTATAATTAAAAAACATACATGGTAATAAAATCTATACTATAAATAATAAGATGCACTAAAAGGAGTCAATATTAACAGTATATGCTGATCACATTCCACTCTTGGTTCTAATAAATGCTCAATAAAATACACTCCAAATAATCCATATTTTATTAAATATATAAAACGCGAACTTTGCTAGCCCACAACATAAAACATGTCAGCATAACATTGCTCTCTATTTTTCAACTCCTAGTAATTGGTATATCTGCATCATCGTTAATGGCTGAAAACACATTCATGGCATTACCTTAAAAAGTGACGTAGAGATGAGGAATATTTTTCTTGTTAGCTTCAACTACATTCGCTCATCCGACATGTGTGAGAGTTAACTAAAACTACAAGGTCAACCTGTTAGGGAAGGTTAACCCTTCCCAACTAGTTGATCCACCCGTCTAGTCCACTTCAATTAAAACCAACAATTGAGCAATAAGACTAAGTATGTTTAAGTAGTTCGACTTCAACACTCGTTCGTCAAATCTAAAGAAGGACGAGTAAGGACACCTATTTGAAATTAATCATCCTACTCTACTTAAGTGTGAAAACCATTGCACAAGACCCTCCTTTATGTTTATAACCACCAAGTATGGGAATACTAAACCAATAATTTCAGTGCCATTAATTCATGATCTTCACTACACTGATGCCTTCAATCCAGTGAAAGTGGTTACTCTAGACTCTTATATAAACACCAAGATACCATAGTTCCAAGGTACATGAAAATATAATTCTCAAACTCTTAACTTCTTTGAGTTCATTAAGATCATTGTGAGTTTTTGACTTAACCTTCGGAAGGTCTTTGGTCAACACCATACCGGTATGCTCTGAAGGTATCTTTACTCTTCAGGTTTTCTAACGACTGCGAGTTTAGTCGATTGACTTACTAATGATTTTTTGCATCATCAATTGACGCCATCTGTGGGAAGCAACGAGTGATTTGCCGTCATCAAGCTCCTAAGACAAAACATCGTATAGTCCAAACTTGATTGATGGCATCAATCAACCTTGAATCCAAAAATCCTCCTATTGCCATAAAAGACAACTACAAACACTCTCTACCTTAGTTGAATGACTTGCCCAATAAAACCAAACCCTTCAACAACAAACCAGACCCTTGAGCAATAAGTTAACCTATTGCGGGAGCTACGACCTAAAGCAAGCAACCATCATGAACATGACAATCATCACCCTTTAGTAGGTTACCGTCATGAAGGAGAAGATGTGGTCAAGAGCAATGCTCCTAGTAGGCAAACAAGAAGTGAAGATGAGCAACCTTACGAGCCTGAAGTTGGTAACGCATGATGGGAAGCAAAGATGAGGGCAATGAAGAACAAGATGGATCTTATGATGAATGCAATGAAGGGATGAATGACTACACTTAACAACCTAGTCCATCACAATGATTCTCCTTTCACCTTGCAGGTCATATCTTACCCTTTGCTGCCTAAGTTTCTAATGCCATGGAAATTTATGACAGTACAAATGACCCAATTGATCATCTTGAGTCTTTCAAGACCTTTATGCATCTCCAAGGTATTCCAAACGAGATAATGCGATGAGACTTCCTTACCACTTGTAAGGGACTAGCTCGATTGTGATTTAGTAAGGTTAAAATCAAGCTTCATATCAAGGAGTTGAGCAATGACTTCATCACCTATTTCATTGGAGGACAAAGACACAAATGCTCAACATGTGTTAATGCAGATTAAGCAACGAGAAGATGAGAGCCTAAAGTCGTATGTAGCCCGATTTAACATGGAAGCCCTCTTGATAGATGAGGCGGGCGAGATGGTCCTTGTAACGGGCTTCTCTAGTGGGCTCAAAGAAGGAGAATTCATTAGAGTTTGAAGTTCTTGATCTCTTGCATTCCTTTGTTGATAGAGTGGATTCTTGCCTTTTAAAGTTGTACCACTCTTATCTAGGAGATACTTTTCAGGATTTAGTTGTGTACCATCAATAAAATCAAGCAAGGAGTATGATCAAAGAATGGAAGTTATTATTTGATACTTCCAAAGCACATAGTTAGAGCTATCAAGCTTGATATAAATAAGATTTGAAATGTGGGATAGAAATAAATTTGGTGTTTGTAATTGTGGTGGAGAACTTGTGGGATTGAAGTTATTTGTAGCTAATTAGCAAGGCCGGCTGAATACAATTTGAGACCTTAGACGAAAACTTTAGTTAATTTAATTAATGTTATAATGCATAACATTAACTAAATTAATGGTTAATAAATTTTATTTAAGTGATATTTAAATATACAATTTGAGGCCTTTGTATATTTAAATATCACTTCAATAAAATTTATTAACCATTAATTTAGTTAATCTTACGCATTGTAATTTTTTTTTTTCATTTAAATACATTATTCTTACTTTTTTATATGACTTATTCACTTGAACGATGTTAGGGATATAACAAATTTTGTCATATAGGCATTACAGACTAAAGCGTCACCAATAATAATAAAAAATTGTTTCAACCATTCATTTATTATGTTGTTTAAGTGGTACCAAACTACCAGTCTATTTTAGCCACATCATTTTGTAAGTATTTTTTAGTAGAATTTGTAGCAGTTTTAGCTTTTTTCATTTACTTAATGATAATTTGTTGGATTTCTATTAATCTTTTTTCTTTTTTTTTTTGGTGAGAAAATGCTAAAACTACTGCAACCTTTATTACAAATATATTACAAAATGACGTGGAAAAAAATGTAATTGGTAGCACTTCAACAAAATAATAAATGAATATATAAATTAGTTCTTATAATTGGTAATACAATAATTTGTGAGACCCATGCAATAAAATTTTTAGTAATTTCAACATTAATCAATTTTTTTTTTTTGGCATTCTTAAAAGGAAAAAAAAAAATACAAAAATTGTTAGGGTTATATTTTATGAATTGGCATATCATATGACAAAACGCACTTTATTTGTAATTATGTAGTTCTAAGTGGTTTTAAGAACAATATGAAATACTTTGAAGAAGTGTAACAAGTGATATTATTAAAGATATGAAGATTACTCAAGAAACAGTATAGGAAAAGCTGAAACAGGTTGTCTCAATACCTAGCTCGACACCTCCAATCTATCAAGCTTTAATGAATTGTGATACATACCTCGACACCTCTCAAGCTATCGATGTATGCAAATTCTGAATTTGCAGATCTGTTTTTTTGGCTCGTGATGACAAGGCTTTTCTAGGGTTTTATGTTCTAGGTCTCCAGAGGATATAAAAGCAATTTTTTTTTTTTTTTTTTAGTTGTCATCATAGACACAGAGACTACTATTGAGATACATGCTTTTGTGAAGCTGCTATGACATCTTGTGCATCTTTGGGTTATGTTCCAAGCTTCTTTCAGATCTCTAAGCATGAATTAAAGAACTTTGCATCAAACAACAACAATCAAGTTGTTAGTTAGTTATGGATTGAGATTCGTGCAAATGAGAAGTTTCTACAAGATCAAGTCTAATTGGAGATTAGCGTAAGGGTTCAACTGTAAATTGGTATTTTGGGATAGGCTAGATAGTGGTAAAATTCCTTATACTTATAATTACTTATTCTTAATTAGTGGATTCTTTAAGAGTGATGACCTGAAATTCACCCGATGGGGTTTTTGCTTGCAAAGGTTTCCCATTCACCAACAAATCATTGTGTTAATTTATTTTCGACTACACTCTAGTTTAGATTGGTGATTTGTTTGTGCCCATGATATTGCATATAATTTAGATAATTAATCAACTTAGATAATTGAATTAATTAACCAGGGTTAATTTATTTTTAACCCAACAAAATTGAACAACTCACATTTTTTTTAAATAAAAATGTACTTATTCACCCTGGCATTTGGGGGCAACCTATTCGCCTAAGTTGCCCAGGTCTAAGGTCGGCTAGTGAATAGTTGAAGAAATGGAAACAATTTCTGGTTCTTTCAAGGCAATGGAGATTTGATTATCTACTCTACATGGATTTTACAGTTCTATGTATACTGTTAAGCACGTTGATAGCTTCCTCTAGGATCTAACAAACTTCTAACTACACGAATAAATACATTACAAATCTGCATCAGCATAACTAATCTTGGTAGCAAATGCGTAACCTACTAACAGCAACCCTAACTAACTGTTCTCTATTCATTTTAAGTAAGCGTATTTGATTTTGGTTTTTCTTTTTTCACTTTGCAGCTCGAAGATCTGTTTGGCATCTCCTTAAATTCCGGGGTATGATACGTTTAGTCAATTAATTTCTTATCTTACTCATTGATTATTGTGGTCAACTTCTTTTTTCTTCATTTTTTCTCTCTCTCTCATTTAGTTGACTAAACATTGTTTTGATTATTGACTTAGAATCGATCAAATATATGAATTGAAGCTTCTTCACCACCTATCCAACAAACTTTTACTTCGCATGTGCCAAGTGTTAGCAGGTTTGAATTTTCAACAACTAGAAAATGGTAAGGTTATTGAAGCCATCATCATAGCTGTCAAGCAAGGGAGAGTTGAGTTTGTTGAAGAAATACTGAAAGCATTTCCTGAACTTGCATGGTCTATTGAAAAATCCACGGGACGAAACATATTTATGCTTGCCGTTCTTTATCGTCAGGTAAAGTATTTCGCATTCTACGCAAATCTCCTACAAAGTACTCAATATTGGCTGAAGTAGATTCTAAATCAAATAGCATATTACATATTGCAGCGATGTTAGAGCCTTCCACTAGGCCTAATAAAGCTCCAGGCGCAGCTTTGCTTATGCAAAGAGAAGTACAATGGTTCAAGGTAATATCTCTCACTTTATATATGTATATATATTTCTATAATTTCAATGATGAGTTGTTTTCAGTTCTTTCTTGGTTTTATGATTAATATCTGTCACTTTATATATATGTGACACTCTCGGAAAACTCTATTCTAAACTGGTTAACTAAAGAGCCATTTAAAGGTGGGAAAGTGTGAGTGAATGTGACTAATTAAAGATCCACGTATTTGTCAAAATGTGAGAGAGATCTACTGTGAGAAGTACGACTTCAATATCCTACAAATACAATATAGAAAATGAATGGAAATGAGATACTTAAAAAGGAAAAAAAAAAATCATAAAATGACAAATACAAAATGGAAGAGTAAAAGGTTGGGTGATTTCATATTCTAATTCGTATAAAAAAAAGTCATTAAATTGTTAAATTAAAATAATTTAATTTAATGTACAGAATATAATAAGTGGTATGTTTTATAATTAAACTATATATCTATAACTACAAATATGATGATATATAGTATAGGGAGTTAATAATAATTATGATGATTGTATTTATATCTTAAAATATAGTCTTTTATGAGGATTGTTTTATTAAACGCAGGAGGTGGAGAATGTTGTCCATCCTTCCACATTAGAACGTACAAACAAAAATGATCAAACACCTAGACAATTGTTTATTGAGAGCCATAAAGAGTTGATGAAAGAAGGAGAAAAATGGATGAAGGAAATAGCAAATTCTTGTACAGTGGTAGCTGCTCTAATTGTTACCATTATGTTCGCAGCAGCAATTACCGTACCAGGTGGCAACCAACAAGAATCAGGCTTGCCAATGTTCTTAAATGTGAAGGTGTTTATACTCTTTATAATATCTAATGCGCTATCTCTACTTTCTGCCTCAATTTCATTGTTGATGTTTCTCGGCTTCACATCATCAAGTTATAAAGCGGAAGATTTCCTTTATTCTTTACCCAAAAAGATGATGATAGGCATTTCCACCCTTATCATCTTCATAGCAACCATGATGATAACCTTTTGTGCTTCCCTTTTTATTATTCTAAAAGGAAAATCAGTGATCATTCCTGTCATTGGCCTTGCTAGTGTTCCAGTCGCACTATTTGCATGGATGCAATTGCGCCTTCTCATTGACATGATCAAGTTAACTTATGGATCAAGGATCGTAGACAGGGAAGAAAAGTATGAGGTGTAAGTTATTTCTGGTATAGGGTGATGCCAAAAATGATTATTTTTACTTTGCTTTGAAGGATAACTGATGAACTTTCCTCTTGTGATGCATATTGTGTGTATTTTCCTTTTTAGACCTTTTTATCTTAAATCAAATAAATCATAACTCCATTATGTATTTTCTCTCTTTATATTATCTATATTCATTTTCTAATTTATTTATTTATTTTGACCAAGAATGGTATATTTCCTAATCCAGTAAGTCTCTTGAATCATGATCCGCAAGTCGAATATAGATCTTTACCTTTGAAGCAAAAGAAGATCAATTAAGATACAAAAGTATCAGTAATTCGTTATCCATCCATGGCTAATAAGAAACTAATAGATAATATAACGGCCAAAATGGGTAACTAGCAATAATTTTCCAACTATATAGTTAGCAATCAATGTTTGCAAACTATATTTTTTACTAGCATCTCGAGTCTAAGAGACTCGATTTTGGCATATAAATCAAGTCTCAGAGACTCGATTTTCATGGTCTGATCACGTCTGATGTGGCATATTTTTTCACGTAGCGACCACCTGAAAATCAAGTCTCTGAGACTCGATTTATAACCCAAAACTAATTACAAAATATACTCAGAAGACCCAAAAGACAGACACAGCAAAAATGCGGAAAGAAAGAAAAAAAGAAAGAAAGAGAGAGAGAGAGAGAGAGAAGAAGAAGAAGAAGAAATGGAAATGAAGAAGAAGAAGAAGAATGCAGCGCGACCTAGGTCACAGCCGACCCAGGCGGCGCGCGACCCGTGTTGGCGCGCAACCCAGATCGACGCGCGCGACCCAGGTCGCCGCGCGCGACCCAGGCCTCTCTGATGAACACACATTTCTGTTTCATGGTTTTTTTTTTTCTCTGATGAGCATTTGATTGTATTTTCGGTGAGGTGAGCATAAGATTCTTTCTCCCTCTCTCTGATCTTCTGATCTGATTGAATTTTTTTTTTGGGTATTTCAGCTTGTACATGGGTGACTTGAAACTTAAAATTTTTTAAAATTTTTTTGGTTTAAAAATCGAGTCTTAGAGACTCGATTTCCAAGTGATCGCCACGTGAAAAAAGATGCCACATCAGAGGTGATTAGACCATGAAAATCGAGTCATTGAGACTCGATTTGTAGGCTAAAATCGAGTCTCTTAGACTCGAGATGCTAGTAAAAAATATAGTTTGCAAACATTGATTGCTAACTATATAGTTGGAAAATTATTGCTAGTTACCCATTTTGGCCAAATATAACGGACAAACTATCCGATACTATATTAATTCATGTCTGAATTCTAAGTTATGGTACATTCAGCAATTTGTCCTTAATATAATAATCCAAGAAAGTAAAATTTTAAAGGCAAAAATATATGTTCAATCCCTAATATTTAGTCCAGATTCCCATTTAAAATATATACCAAGTTAGTCCCTCCATTCCCATTTCTTTATATGGATTGCTTGTGACTAATGGCCATGGAGGCCCAATCAAGGGAGTCGATTCCGTACCGTACCGGCAAGCAAACTGGTACATATAACCCCTCTGTTTCGTACCGGAAAAAATACCGGCCATACAGGCCATGTACTGGCCAATTTCGGGCAATACCAGCAGGTACCAGGCGTACCAGCCGGTATAGAAAAAAGTTTTTTTTTTTTTTTTTTTTTTTGAATTTTTGTTATGGCATAATAGTAACTTATTTGCATTAACTTATTAGTATTATTTGTTTTCTTAGTATACAATGGTAACTTTTAAGCTTTCTATTTTTTATATTATTTTTTTTTCCTTTTAATTGATACTAAAGTCTAAAACCATGAATAATTAGTTCTGAATTGAGGAAATGTTTTATAGTAAAATTTTATATTTATTATAATATATATATATATACACACACACACACATACATATATACATATATATATATATATATATATATTTATAAATATAAAAAATAGCGGTAAACCCGAAACGGTACACCGGTATTGACCGGTATCCGAAATATATCGTACCGCTAGTCAAACCGGTACAGCCTTCGGTACGGTATTGACTCTCCGCCCAATATGGCCTCTTTTTTTTTATGCAAAAATATATGTGTAGTCTCTAAATTTTGGTTCATATTCTATTTTAATCCAGGAAATTTAAATAGTTTTTTTTTTTCTTATAATCCTCATAAAAAATATATAAGACATAACTTTTTTTATGACAAAAAAATATAAGAAATACCTAATTAATCTTTTCGTTCCCTTCCCATTCCTGCTTGTTTGTATGACTAATGGAGTGGCAATAACCTCTTTTTTAGTTAGTTTTGAGTTTTGACCATAAACGGTTGGGTGAAATGTGGCCAAACAATTTCCATGTATTATACTTGGATACCACAATTTTTTTAGTTTAACAGCACATAAAATGACCATATATCCCAAACATATTTGTCAAATTTGCAAACGTCTATCCTAAAACTTGGTCCAAAATACAATTCTCCAATCAATACCAACAAAAATAATATGCAGAAAAAAAAACCTCTTAAAAAGGAAAAACGTGAACACGATGATAATCATAAGCCACAATAATCTTTGATTCGCAACAAAACATAAACATAAAACAATTAATAATTGGTTGAGAACACAAACAAATAGAGAAAATTTTGATCTTCTACAAAAATCACCCTTTCTCTCTCTTAGATTTGGAGAGAGATTGCAGGATCGAATTTCGTAAGCAAGCAAAATAATGGAAAAGAAACAAAAGGACTGATTTGAGCACTAAAATATTTTAGGAATAAAAGTCACATAAGCAAAGCATAAAACTAAAACATTTTGAAAATAAAATAATTTTTTTTACAAATTTTTTTTATTAGAAAAAAATTCCACTCTTGAAATATGGTACATGTTTTATTTTTATTCCTAATACACACATATATATTCCTATTATGCACGGAGGGCTTCCATGGGGATCCACTATCTCCATATTTATTCCTATTATGCGCAGAGGGCTTCCATGGATTATTGAGAAAAGCAAAGGAGAATGGAGACATAAGGAGTGTTTATATTTGTCAAAGTGCACCAAAACTAACACACCTTTTTTTTACAGATGACAGCCTTATTTTTTGCAGGGCAAAAATAAATGAGTGTGAGAAGCTCTTGGAGATCCTAGCCACTTATGAATGAGCATCTGGACAACAAATAAATAGAGACAAAACAACTCTATTTTCCAGCAAATCTACCTCCCAATAGATGCAAGCTTCAATACAAGAGGCTCTTGGAGTACCCGTGGTCAAACAATATGAGAAGTACTTGGGATTACCAAGTTTCATAGGCCGAAAAAAGAAGGAAAGTTTTGACAATATCAAGCAAATAGTGTGGAAGAAGCTTCAAGGATGGGAAGGCAAGCTTCTATCACAAGCTGGGAGAGA
The DNA here is from genome assembly GCA_032727855.1 of Quercus ilex subsp. ballota. NCBI lineage: Eukaryota > Viridiplantae > Streptophyta > Magnoliopsida > Fagales > Fagaceae > Quercus > Quercus ilex. The sequence continues at coordinate 44,524,122 of CM064911.1, forward strand.
AATTTTGATTAAAGCAAAGGCTCAAGCACTCCCTACATATACTATGTCATGTTTTAAATTACCGGTTGGTCTTTGCCATGACATTGAAGCTCTCATTCGAAGATTCTTTTGGGGGCAGCGAGGAGGTAGTCGAAAGGTGCATTGGGTAAGGTGGGAAGAGCTATGTAAGCCAAAGAAGCAAGGAGGGATGGGCTTCAAGGATTTATCACACTACAATGATGCATTGCTAGCCAAACAAACTTGGCGACTCCTCCATGATAAATCTACGCTTTTCTACCGGATATTTAAAGCGAGATTTTTTCCACATTGTTTGATCATGGAAGCCACATGTCAAAGCTCGGCATCCTATGCATGGAAGAGCATCATAAAATGGAGAGATATTATTAAGTGCAGAGCAATATGGAGAATTAGGGATGGGAAGTCTGTCAATATTTGGAGAGATAGGTGGCTGCCCCAATGGCACTCACTAATGATTTTATCTCCACAAATAGGAAGGCTGGTTGAAGCTAAGGTTCATAGCTTAATTGATGAAGTCGGAAGATGTTGGAGGACATATTTGATAGACGAAACACTGATGGAATTCGAGGCAGCATTGGTGAAAAGCATAACCCTCTACATTACAGAACAGCTCGATGAGCTAATCTGGCCTCACAGTGCTACTGGTGCTTACACGGTCAAGACTGGCTATCATTTTCTGCAGACGGAGAACCAGAATCAACAACCTGGACAGTCTGACACTCTATTGCTCAAACCACTGTGGCAAGGGATATGGAGTCTCAAGGTTCCAAGCAAAGTGAAAAATCTGATATGGCGAGTTGCAAAAAATTCCCTCCCCACAAAGCAAAACTTAGTGAGAAGAAAGATTATCAACGACGACTACTGTGATCATTGCCAATCGCAGCACGAAGATGTCCTCCATGCCCTCTATCTCTGTTCGAAACTAGAGGAAATTTGGCTCTCGATACCAGCATGGAATCAACGCAGTCTACGGCAAACAACTAATTTTGTCGATCTCATAGGATGCATTCTAGTGGAGAACAGGGACCCGGGGTTGTTTGCTATGGTGGTGTGGGCTCTATGGAAGAGACGAAATGAATTGCGGGTGGGTAAGAACTGTGAAACTCTCACACACCTCATGCAGCAAGCTTGCAGCAGATTGAGGGAATTTTCGCTGCATAATACTTCATGGTAGAACCTATGGGAAGACCTCCAACTCAGTGGCAGCCACCAGAGCACCAGCAATACAAAATAAATTTTGATGGGGCACTCTTCAAGGCAGAGAATTATGTTGGAATAGGGGTGATAATCCGAGACAGCGAGGGGCAAGTGATGGTGTCTATGTCGCAGCGAATCCCCCTACCCAATACAGCCATAGAGGTTGAGGCGTTGGCAGCAAGGCGTGCAATGAAGTTGGCTCTAGAAACTGGTCTCAATAAGGGAGTTTTAGAGGGTGACTCACAAATCCTTTTGAATGCTCTAACCACAAACTCTCACAGTCTCTCCCAATTTGGTCATATTGTAAATGATATACAGTACTTAGCCTCTCATTTCTCCATTATTTCTTATTCTCATGTAAGTAGGCATTCTAATATTGTAGCTCACTCGCTTGCGAGATGAGCAATTTCCTTTTCTTCATTACAAGTCTAGATGGAAGATGTACCACCAAAGATTGTAGATGTACTTCAGGCTGATTTTCATAGCCACAGTTAATAAAATTTGTGATGTTGATTCTCAAAAAAAAAAAAATTAATAAATAAATAAATTCTATTTTCATACTTGAAAAATAACACTTTCGTCAATGTCTCTAAAGAAAATACATATTAAAAGACTACTTCAATTATAAAATAATAAAGATATAAAAGAAATTAAAATACTACTCTAATTTAAAATTTGTTTTTTAAGAATCAAAGTGACTAAAATTAGTTTTTTTTTTTTTTTAATGGAAGTGACGAAAATTAGTTAAAACTTAAAAAAGTGTCTAAAATTAAAACTTTTCCAATCATTTGTAATTAAAACGTGAAAATACTTCCTATAAATAATTAATAAATAAAAAAAGGTGAAAAGACTTGAGAGCCGACGTATTATGATCAAGTTGTGCAATTTCTACGATTAAAGGCTCTGTCTCTCCATGTGAAGAAGACCGGACTTGAATTGCACCTATTGGTTGGTTCTCTCTCTGTTTCCAAAATTTCATTTTCATTTTCAAAACGCGAAGCACCAGAGAGAAAATAAAGCTTGAATTTCAGGTTTGTAACCGAAATTTTCTGTTCAGAGTCTTCTATTCCGACCTGTGAAGCTTACCTGTTATGGCTTCTTGAACAACATCACTATCATCATAGAAACAAATTCTGAGAATTGGGTTTTTCATTTCTGTACTTTTTGAACCAGATTTCAGGGTTTGATTGCAAATTCACTTTTTTATATATATAAAAAATCTTGAATTGTAAATGGCTTATCATAAATGTATGATGCAATGAAATTTGAGTACTGGGCAGTTTTATTTTATTTTATTTTATTTTTGATTGATTTCAAGTTGAATGGTTTATTTCATTTTACTTTCAGGTTTGGTTATATTTTGAAGCATCAGAAATATTAATAGAAAATCTGAGGTGTTACTGAGTATTGGGTTTTTGGTTGCAAGTTCTAAGGGTGTGGATAAGTTGCTTATCTGAGCATTCAAGTTTAAGAATTGTGATAAAGTAGTTTGAGTGTGTATAATATCGTTAACAAAAAGAAATCATTGGAGTGTCAAACTCAGTATTGGATTTTGGGTTCTAGGGGGAAGGAGTGGTGGTTTGAAACTAGTTTGAGTCATATTTTTTGTGGCTTTGATTTCTATGCATTTATTGTAAGTAAAAGATGTATAGCAATTTTAAGGAGCACGCGATAGAGTATGTGAAGCAGGCAGTTCAGGAGGATGATGCCGGAAACTATAGCAAAGCATTTCCGCTCTATATGAATGCATTAGAGTACTTTAGGACCCATTTGAAGTATGAGAAGAATCCGAAGATTAAGGAAGCGATTACTCAGAAATGTATGGAATATTTAAAGAGGGCAGAGGAGATAAGGACCATTCTTGATAATGGGGGAAGTGGGCCTGCACCCAGTGGTGATGCAACAATTGCTAGCCAACCAAAGACAAAGTCGAAGGGAGGAGTAGGGAAAGATGCGGAGGATCCGGAGCAAGCAAAGCTTAGGGCTGGCCTTGATTCTGTGATAATCAGGGAGAAACCAAACGTGAAGTGGAGTGACGTGGCCGGGCTTGAGAGTGCCAAACAGGCATTGCAAGAGGCTGTAATACTGCCTGTGAAGTTTCCCCAATTTTTTACTGGTTAGTTCCTCAATCATTATTTTTAAGTTTTGGGTTATTTGCTTTTAGTTTTCTTGTTGAATCTTGGCATGCTTTCAATGTGAATATGCTTGATTTGGTTTATGGTGACACTTGATAACTTATGAATATTCAAAAATATGCCACTGGTACCATAAATTCATGTTTATCAGTTGCGGAGATTGTATGCTCCAATTGTATTACTCAGAATTTCTGACTTTCAAGCTCTGCTTTTGCAATGGAAACTGTACAAATAAATCCCACCAGAAACAACTGAAAATATGTACGGAGAAGAAATGTTGTAGTACAGTTGTACAATAAACAGCTCATGTCAAACAACAAAGCAAAACTCTTATAGTTAATTGGGCTTATGTTCTGTCAGTTGAATTCAAAAAGGCTCAAATATTGGCCTTTGATGGCCCAGAGTATTAGCCTCATTCTGAACATGAAAGAATCAGCTAAGTTTAGAGAAGGTAGAAAGGATATTTTAAGAGTTATTGCTGCCATTGTTTCACTGATTTTTTAGATTTTGGACAGTGTATCTTCCAATTGATCTTCCAATTGTAAAGATACATATCAAGTAATAATATCAACTTTAATAAGTTTTAAGACCCATTTGAAAACCTTTTGCAAATCAAGTTTCATTCTAAAGTTTGAGGGGTTTACATTGCTTCAATATGTGAGGCACACTACTTAGCCATGAGCTCAGATTCAGACCATCCCTTGCACCTGGCTGTGAATTAAAAAATGATTATAGCTGTCTGCTTGACTGTAGAATTTATGGCAATGGAGGATAAACATTCTATTTGGTATTAATAAAAAGCAAAATGCTATTTGGCACATTTACTATTTGTCATACGTGCCAATGTATGGATGCTGAAGATTTTCTAAACATAATTTGCATCAAGAACTTGATTATCCATTCCTGATAAACAGTGGGATTTGAACTGTCTACATTAAGAAGAGTCAAAGAGACATTATCATTTAATGCTTAAATCTGAAAGATTCATGAACTGGCAATCTCCTTCCAGGCCATTTTCTGCAGTATTTCCTTCTGGAGCCACTAATATAAATATCATGTCACATATGGTACATCTTGATAATAAAAGAATCATTTGATCTCTTTTTCAGGGAAGAGAAAACCGTGGAGGGCTTTTCTATTATATGGTCCACCTGGAACAGGGAAGTCCTATTTAGCAAAGGCAGTGGCAACAGAAGCAGATTCAACTTTCTTTAGGTAAAAATTTGACCAATACATAGCAAGTAACTAGACTACAATAGCAGGTAATACAACTATAGATGGCAAGTTATTGAACTACAATGGCAGATTTTAGGACTAAGGCTATACTTGTTGCCAATGACACTTAATTGTGAGTTGTATATTTGAAATCTATGTGATCTTCTATCTTCTTTCTTCTTCTCCTTCTTTGAGTATTGCCGCATAACTTTTTTTATTTTATTTTTATATATATATCTAGTTAATTCGAAGCCTTTTGATTTCCAAGAAAATGATATCCTTCCATTATGTTAGATTACATTTGGATACACGAATCAATTCCTTTGAATGGTGTAGTCATTAGTTTATTTTACAATAATAAATGAGTTCACCTTAATTACTATGAAATATTTTAGGAAAACTCCAATTTGCTCGTTCAAATGCTATGAAGGACACAATTTTTTTTTTTTTGTTTACCAAACTATAGGTCTGGATACTAAATTTTGATGGTATTGAGAGGATGCTGGATATATAGGTTTCTTATTGATGAAAGATCACCATAATACACTACTAGTCTACTACACTTGCTCACCACAATCCAGGGTAATCTAAAATGTGGTACACCTTTGTTCTAATATGCAAATTTTCACAATCCAAAAGTTTCCTCCTTTTTTTCTCCCTTTTATTTTTGAAAGAGGATAGTTTAAGTAATACGAAAATCTTATATGCATTATAGAGTTTCTGGAGAGAACTAGGCTAAAAATTATATGGGTTTAACTTGAGGACAGCCTTGTCATATTGTAACTTCTAATGAAACAACGTGTGTTGAGTATAAGTGTAATCTCATCATTCCATGTTCTGGGGTAGGTCATGTAATGTGTTCCCATACATCTTGTGTGTTCTAGTTTGATCAATTTTCTAGGTAACTTAGTCTAAATGTTTAGATTATATGAGAGATTGCTATATTACTTACTTAGAAATATGACCATGCAAGTATTGTAATACTGTTGCTTCCTGGGAGGATATCAACCTTTTCCCCCTAGCAGCTGATCAACCATTTTATTGTTGAATTTTTACACTAGTTCATATTTTCCCATTTGGTCTTCTATGAGGCCAAAAAAAAAAAAATAATAATAATAATAACAATGAAGGAAATGTATCAAGCTTGGAGATTTCGTTTCTCTTGCAAAGAAATTTGACAAGAAATGTTATTTATGAATAAAGTAAAATGCAAGTAGCCTACAAACTTGGTTAGGTTTCATTTGTGCATGGTCAACATGTCATTCTTATTCTCATCCATTTTCTGTTGATAAGTTTCGTTTGTGCACTAATGCCCATATCTTAGTGATGATCTTTGCTTTCCATGCTTTCATTAGTGAATTATAGTTAAAAGGGGCTTGGTTAGGCTTATTTGTAAAGCAGGAAATTTGAACTTCTGTTCCAAATGAGCATATTAGAATGGAAGATTTTGAAGAACTTTGTTAGTGGACCATGATGCGATCTCCACTGAAACTTGCAAGATGCACACAAACCACGCAAGAATGTGTAATTTATACCTTGGAGAGTGAATGTAAGCATATGAGGATGCTCTCTTCATATCTTGTTCCTTTTTCTCAGTCTTTTAATGACTTGGTAGAAAGGCAGCAAAAGAAGTTTGCAATCAATGCCTCATTGTGCTGTCAGCCGTGACTTCTCCTGTTTGTCAAATTGTATCATAAAAACATTGTTAAAAGGCAACAAGTTGGAATACTGATGTCCACTAAGTGAGATGACAGAAAAAAAAATTTATGAAATGTGGATTTAGTGGATCAAAAATTCTTGCTTATACCTAACTTAAGATATTTGAGTTTCAGTATGCTTGCGGTTCTTAATAAATTTTTTTTATGTAGTTTTTTTCGTCTACTTCATATATGGCTGGGGTTGACTGCTTCACTTGATTTTTATTGTAATTATCACGTCATTCAAGTGAATTTGAATTTCCAAATGCATGTATGATTTACACTTCCAGTTGTATGCCCACGCGATGTAGATTTTTTTTTTTTTTTTTTTTTTGTCTTTATATTAATGGAATGTTGCCAACACATGACGAGTGCTAGATGCTATCAATGCACAGTGTTTCATCATCAGACCTTGTTTCAAAATGGATGGGTGAAAGCGAAAAGCTAGTCTCAAATCTTTTCCAAATGGCTCGTGATAATGCTCCTGCCATTATTTTCATTGATGAAATTGATTCCTTATGTGGCCAGCGAGGTGAAGGCAATGAGAGTGAAGCATCTCGACGTATCAAAACAGAACTTCTTGTACAGATGCAGGTATTTTGTGTTCACTGGAAGAGGATAAGAGCTTTGTTCCAAGCTTATCTTATACTAATACAACTGTCATCCTTATACTTTAGTAGGTGATATGCAATATTTAAAAGTTTCCCTATCATCAACTGTTTTTTGTCCTGCATTTTCTTTTTCTCTTTTACTTTCCATAAGTGGTCCAGTTATTGTTTCAGTTGCTAAGCTATATGTCTGTTACTTTAGGGAAAGATTATAGAAGTCATATAATTTATATATGTATGTGCATTCTGCTTCCTGCCAATACCATTATGTATAGCGTTTAGACTTGATTTTTGGAGCTTAAAATTCTTGGGCCTTTCCTTTTGTCTATGAACAAAATTGTTGTTAGAATAATGGTTAAATGATTAAATTCACAATTTTCTAGTAGTTTTAGCTTTTGTGTCAAAAAGTGGTCTTGAGTTTAAGCCTTGTCTCCACTCCACCTCCCAAAAAAAGGGGAAAAAAAAAGTTACAATCATATGTGTTAAATTTGTTACAAGGACAGAATGCTGGTTCTTCTACTTTAGAGATTGGTGCATGGGCCTTATTGGGATGAAGTTAATTTTGTTACAAAGGCAGGCTGTACCTGTGTCAGTTGACTATCAAGCATTCTCCTAGTTGTTGCCGAGTCTCTTAGGCCATGGCCTACATGAAAAGCACGTTCCATTTCACATTTTCCTCATGCTCACTCAAATTCTGGCCATAGGATCTCTTCCCTGTTTTCACACTAATCCATCTTATGGTAGTGAAATATGCAAACTGTTGCAATGGCTAGTGATCAAACTCCTACCACCAGATAATTCTCCAATTTGAACTCTCAATTGCCAAGTCTGGAGTGTATAGTCTGACCTGGATTGAAGACATAGATGCCTTCCTACTCTATGTTCTTGCATTCTTGGTGCATCATCTTAAGCCTACATCTCTTTCGTCTTATTCCCTACTACTATTATCTTTAACCTGCATTAGTTCTTAACTACATTAAACAGTGATTGTTGCTTTTGGTTTTTCTACTGTTAATCTTCAAATGGAAATTTTCTTTAACACATTTCAGGGTGTAGGCAGCGATGATCAGAAAGTTCTGGTTCTTGCCGCCACGAATACTCCATATGCTTTGGATCAGGTAAGAAAACTCTGATCCATTGGACCTAAGTTATAGCTAAAAAGAGTTTTATGACCTTCATTGCTTTGGGGTTGAGACTAAGGAAAATTAAATACAGGCCATCCGTAGGCGTTTCGATAAGCGAATTTACATCCCTCTCCCAGATTTGAAGGCAAGGCAGCACATGTTTAAGGTACTGTGGTTTTGTAGAGCCATAGTAATTGATTCTTTTGGAGCTTATGATTTGTTTAATATCCTCAACAGGTTTTTTATTTAATCAGGTCCATCTTGGAGACACTCCTCATAACTTAACTGAAAGTGATTTTGAGCATTTAGCTCACAAAACAGAAGGATTTTCAGGTTCAGACATAGCTGTTTGTGTAAGTGTCCAGTTTACATTAGTTTCTGGTATACCTTTTGAGTGATTATATGGCTGAAAGCTGTTAGCCACCTCCTCTCTTTTGATAGGTTAAAGACGTTCTATTTGAACCTGTTCGTCAAACCCGTGATGCGAAATTCTTCAAAAAGAACTCTAGTGACATGTGGGTCCCTTGCGAACCTACTGAACGAGGAGCTGTTCAGGTTACCTTGCAGGAACTGGATGCACAAGGCCTAGCTTCAAAGGTAAGTATTGGGTAGGAAACTGTTTTATTTATTATTATTATTAATGGACACTGTATAAAGCTCCAGACCAGAAATCATTGCCAAAATTAGCACTATAATCATATTTAGTGCTAGGTATCAATAACTTACCAAATAGAATTATTATAGACTTATTCAATGCTTTAACTTATGTAGTTAGTCAATTTCGGAAAAGTAGGATTGAAGAAAAAAGTGGAAAAGAGAAGGGGGGATGGGGGTGGGGGGAGAGATTTAAAAAGTGCATGCCTCTATCTTATGTGCCTCATTCAATTTCATTAATGCACATTCAATGATGATTTTCTCTTCCATCAAAATTACACAATTCTTTGGAGGAAGGTCAACTTGTGGTATTTCTTTTCTAGCCTCATTCATCCACTTCTTTTAATTTATATAATGACTTGAATGTAACTGGCTTTGGGAATGTATGACTTGCAGATCCAGCCACCACCAATCACAAGAGCAGATTTTGATAAAGTACTTGCAAGACAGAAGCCAACTGTAAGTAAAGCTGATCTTGAGGTGCATGAGAGATTCACGGAGGAGTTTGGGGAAGAAGGCTGATTGCTTGAGTTTGAACACAAGGACTGATTAACCATTTGTACAGGTAAAACCACTAGTACTATAGGTAAATGAAATATGTATATATAGTCATCAATATAGCTTGTAATAGAAAGTTAATTGATGTACAGTGCCATATTGTTAAGAGAACACCATGCCATATTGTTTCAACCTTTCTCTGTCTGTCTCACCAGAAAAGGAAGAGGAGGAAAGCTCTTAATTGATGTACAGTGTTACTGGTGATAGTTTCCATAATCAATAATGATTGATAGTTTCCAGAAAAGGCTGATTGATAAAAATTTACAATATTATGAAAGAACTACTGTGATACTATCTTACTGATTATGCCCCATGATGTCGCAGAAGCCTGAAGAAAAGCACACACGATGCTCTCTTGATGAAACAAAAACTAAAGTGTTTAGTTCCTGGTAGTAAACCTCGAATCCACGAGGGGTTTCCCTGAATCCACAAGGAGAATAAAACTGGAATCCACCAGAAGAAAATTTGACAAAATGTCTGTGTTTATTGATCATAGTCTAATTTGTCTCTGACGGCTACAAAACATATAAATACTGAGAAAAAACGTTTAAAACCCTAATTCGCACTAATTAAGCGATTAGGTGACAAAATTACCGAATTTTACCAAAAATGGCAAAATTGAGTTAAATGTAGAATCATAAACTACTGACCTTAAGGGTCGTCCCAAAACAGACGGGACTTTATTCTGACTTTTAAACTAAAAGTTAATAAGGAAAAACAAATTTTACTATAAATAGCAAAAACACTGTTATCGGGGCCTTAATGAAGGAATTCGCCTAAATTTTGGCGACGTTCATGGCATTTGTCATGAATCTGGATCAAAATGTCGTTTCCCTTCAACCTGCCAAATTTCATGCAATTCCGACACTGTTACCCCGATGGTCCCTATTGGTACCCCCCTTTGATCTTGCGTTGTGACTTTCTGCGCCCCTGCTGCTCAAGGAAGGCATGTGCTGTCTGTTCTACAAGTCAACAACATTGAAGGTAGAAGAAATGCTCATGTCTGGAGGAAGAGCAACCACATAAGCATTGTTGTTGATCTTCTTAGTAATCTGAAATGGTCCATACTTCTTGTCCTTCAATTTGTTGTAGGTACCAACAAGAAATCTCTCCTCTCTAAGATAGACCAACACTAAATCCCCAACATTGAAGATCTTCTCACGCCTCTTCTTATCAGCGGCTTCCTTGTACTTGGCATTTGTAGCTTCAAGTTTCTGCCTCACCACCTCTTGCATGGCCTGAATACGGTCAGCCATATTCTCTACTGCTTGACTCACTCCTGGAAGCTCAGGTAAAGGTACCAAGTCCAAAGCGTGTTTTGGGGGCACGCAGTAGACGATGGCAAATGGAGACTTACCAGTGCTTCTATTGACTGAGCTATTGTACGCAAACTTTGCTTGGGACAATGCAAGATCCCACTGCTTGGGCTTCTCGCCTGAGATACACCGGATCAGATTCCCCAAAGTGCGATTAACCACTTCTGTCTGGCCATCAGTTTGTGGATGACTAGTGCTGCTGTAATTCAAGGAAGTGTCAAAACGCTTCCACAAAGAGTGCCAGAAGTGACTAATGAACTTGGTATCCCGGTCAGAGGTGATGGACTTTGGCACTCCATGCAAACGCACCACTTCTTTAAAGAACAGATTGGCCACTCGAGTAGCATCTGAAGTCTTCTTGCATGCTATGAAATGGGACATCTTCGAGTACCTGTCAACCACAATAAAAACAGAATTCATACCTCGCTGGGTTCGAGGAAGACCCAGTATAAAGTTCATAGACAGATCTTCCCATGGTGCTTGTGGAACTGGCAAAGGCATATATAAACTAGTATTCTGAGATTGACCCTTAGCAGTTTGGCAGATTGCACACTTCCTCACATGATTGCCAACATCCCTCTTGAGTTGTGGCCAATAATACCTCTCTTCCACCAGTGCAATAGTTTTATCTCTGCCCATATGTCCACCCAAACCTCCACCATACAGCTCCCTAATAATCTGCTCCCTCAATGAACTTTTAGGGATGCATAATTGGTTACCCCGAAAAAGGAAACCATCCTGGATGTACATACTATTGATAGTAGTATGAGTTTGTTGACACTTACCCCAAATATCACCAAAATCCTCATCATGCTCATACAGCTCCTTGAGGCAATCAAACCCTACAACTTTAGTACGTAGGGTGGTCAACAACGATGCTCGCCTGCTGAGTGCATCAGCCACCTTATTGGTGACACCAGACTTGTGCTTCAAAGTGAAATGAAAGCGCTGTATATAAGCTACCCACCGAGCATGCATCTTGTTAATGCTAACTTGACTGTTGATGTGCTTTAATGCCTGATGATCCGTGTATAATACAAACTCCCTCTGAATCAGGTAGTGCTCCCAATGCTTAAGAGTCCGTACTACAGCAAAGAACTTCAGTTCATAAGCTGACCATTTACTTCGAGCTTCACAAACTTTCTCATTGAAGAATGCTACTGGTTTGTTGTCTTGTGAAAGAACAGCGCCTATCCCGACCACAGATGCATCACAGTCCACCTGAAACACCTTATCGAAGTTGGGCAATGCCAAAACCGGGGCTGTGCTCAGCTTTTCCTTGATCAAGACAAAGCTTTGTTCTGCCTCTTTTCCCCATGAGAACCTCCCCTTCTTCAAACACTCAGTGATAGGGGCTACTATGCTACTGAAATCTCGAACAAACCTCCGATAGAAGGTTGCTAGCCCATGGAAGCTTCGCACATCACTAACTGTCTTTGGGGTTGGCCATTTCCTGACTGCACGAACCTTGTCCTCATCAACATGAATCCCATCTGCACTAACCACATACCCTAAAAACAGCAACTTATTAGTCAAGAAGCTGCACTTCTTCAAGTTGATATACAACTCATTGGCCTGCAACACCGCTAATACTTCTCGCACATGATTATAGTGGGCTACTTCTGTCTTACTGTAAATCAGGATATCGTCAAAATAAACTACCACAAACTTTCCAATAAATGGTTTTAATACCTGATTCATAAGTCTCATAAAAGTGCTGGGAGCATTGGACAATCCGAAAAGCATTACCATCCACTCATACAACCCCTCATTTGTCTTAAAAGCTGTCTTCCACTCATCTCCAGGTCGGATCCGAATCTGGTGATACCCACTCTTGAGATCCGGCTTGGTGTAACACTTGGACCCACTCAGCATATCAAACATGTCATCTAGTCGGGGAATAGGAAATCGATACCTGACTGTGATCTTGTTGATGGCTTGACTATCCACACACATACACCAGCTCCCATCCTTCTTTGGTGTTAACAGTGCCGGTACTGCACATGGACTCATACTCTCCCTGATCTGCCCCTTGCTCAAGAGCTCATCCACCTGCCCTTGTAGAATCTGACCCTCTTGAGGATTCATCTTGTAATGTGGCAGATTAGGTAGACTAGCTCCAGGAACTAAATCAATGCAATGCTGGATGTCACGCATTGGTGGTAAACCTGCAGGCAGCTCTTCTGGAAAAAGCTCTTCAAACTCCTTGATCAATAGTTGAATTGCCTCAGGTATCTCAGTAACCTTCTTTGGCTCACCATTTGTCACCACTACAGCATATACCTGTTTCAACTCCTTACACTCCCTGTCAAACTCATCTTCATTATTCACTATGAGGAGTGTTGGCTTCCCCTCCACTTTAGAAGCTTTGGGTATACTGCCTTCCTTAATAGGACCAAGGACAATTTTTCTACCATTCTTAAAAAACACATACACATTATCCTTACACCTATGAGTAGCATCTACATCATACTGCCAAGGTCTACCCAGTATTAAATGACATGCATCCATTTCAACAACATCACAAACTACATCATCTACATAACATTTACCCATAGAAAAAGTAACACGACATTGTTGAGTAACAAGAGTTTCTGTACCTTTCTTGATCCAACCTATCTTGTACGGAGAGGGATGCTTTTCTGTTTTCAGTCCTAGCTTGGTAACCAAACTCTTCGATGCAATGTTCTTTACACTGCCACTGTCAATGATCAAATCACAAACCCTCTTACTGATGGTGCATCGTGCTCGGAAGATCTCATTCCGCTGATCACCGTATTCCACCCTTGGTGTGAGCAACAACCTTTGGATCACCAAAGATCGCCCTAATGGCACGCCTTCCTCGTCCTCTTGGATCTCATTGAGATCATAGGCATACGGATCCGCATCATTATACACCTCTTCACCCTCCTGTTCACCTTCTACCTCGCCTTCTTCTGCCACCACCAAATTCACTGCAGCTCGCTTAGGGCAAGTACTAGATCGATGTCCTGGTTCTCCGCACCTGTAGCACTTATTCCCAGTTGGCCTAGCATAAGGGTTGGCATTCGCTATCGGCTGGGCGGCGGAACCTGCTACTGCCACTGTGGATTGGTTGACACCACTGTTCTCCCTAACCACGGGTTGTGATCGTGGTGTAAACATGGGCTGTTTACCTTTATTGGCAGTGGAACTAAAGGACTCCGAATTGCGGTTGGAAAACTTTGAACCTGCCCTGAGATGCTGATATTCTATTTTCTTGGATAAGGTTACAGCCTCATTCAAAGTATATAGGGTTTGTAAGGATACCTAATCTCGGATGGAAACTCGTAACCCGTGTACAAATTTGGATATCCGTTGATCTTCAGTTTCCTCCAAATCATTGCGATTCGCCAACCTGTCAAACTCCTCCATGTACTCATTAACTGTCCGCGTACCCTGCCTGTAATCCTGGTACTGTTTGAACAACTCCTGCTGGTAATTTGGTGGTAAGAACCGATCTGCCATTAATCTTTTCATTCTCCTCCATGATCGTATTGGAAGCTTTCGTTCACGGGTACAGTTTAATTGAACACGATCCCACCAGGCAGATGCTCCTCCCTTCAATTTGTAGGCCACCAAACACACCTGTTTGTCATCTGCTGTACCCATATAATCGAAAAACTTTTCCACTTCACTGACCCAATCCAGATACTCTTCAATGGAGACATTACCATTAAAGGATGGTAATTCTACTTTCATCCGATAGTCCCTCTGCTCCTGATAATCTCGGCCATTATCCCTTGCGGGACCACGATGATTTCCAAGGACTCTCTCTGCATACTCCTCGTCTTCACTGTCTTTTTCATTGTAGTCCTGCTGCCTGTTCCGGTTTGGACCACGATAGGGAGGACCACGCGCTCGGTTATCACGTCGCTCTCCGTCATCGCGATTAGGGTTTCGGTTAAGCAAGGTGGCAAGTGCTTCTTGAATCTGGTCCAGAGTCTACTGGGTTGAATCACGAAATTGTTGATGTTCATCACGAAATTGTTGATTTTCATCACGAAAATCAAGGAACTCAGCCCTAGTGAGGACTGGGTTGTTGACGTCGTCACCGCCGTCATTGTTGTGGTGGTTACCGTCTTGCCGGTTAGCCATCAGACCAAGGTAAGTCAAGGCTCTGATACCAACTGATGTCGCGAAAGCCTGAAGAAAAGCACACACGATGCTCTCTTGATGAAACAGAAACTAAACTGTTAGTTCCTGGTAGTAAACCTCGAATCCACGAGGGGTTTCCCTGAATCCACAAGGAGAATAAAACTGGAATCCACCAAAAGAAAATTTGACAAAATGTCTGTGTTTATTGATCATAGTCTAATTTGTCTCTGACGGCTACAAAACATATAAATACTGAGAAAAAACGTTTAAAACCCTAATTCGCACTAATTAAGCGATTAGGTGACAAAATTACCGAATTTTACCAAAAATGGCAAAATTGAGTTAAATGCAGAATCATAAACTACTGACCTTAAGGGTCGTCCCAAAACAGACGGGACCTTATTCTGACTTTTAAACTAAAAGTTATTAAGGAAAAACAAATTTTACTATAAATAGCAAAAACACTGTTATCGGAGCCTTAATGAAGGAATTCGCCTAAATTTTGGCGAAGTTCATGGCATTTGCATGAATCTAGATCAGAATGTCGTTTCCCTTCAGTCTGCCAAATTTCATGCAATTTCGACACTGTTACCCCGATGGTCCCTACTAGTACCCCCCTTTGATCTTGCGTTGTGACTTTCTGCGCCCCTGCTGCTCAAGGAAGGCATGTGCTGTCTGTTCTACATCACCCCAGGGCGCCGCCATTAAAAGCAAGGTAACCTAAGGATAAAACTCTTATGTTTGGAATGGAGGGAGAGAAGGAAGGTGTTCTGGAGTCATGGAGTTCACCTCTGCAAACCTTTGTAAAATTAAGTACAACTAGTAGTAGCTAAAGGCTCCCTGGACATGCTCCAGGTGAGCTTATCTGGGACAAAAATGTTGGATGAAGTGTTTTTCCTTCTCTACTTAGGACTTACTTTCAGTGTTCAGGCTGAACTCTGGGCTATTGGCTACAGACTACAACTTTTGTGGCAAATGGATTATTGCAACATTCTATTACATATTGATAAATGATATACATTTAAAAATATTTTTCAGTCAATATAAATATTTTTCTTTCTAGCAAAAGATCAAATGCTTGAAAATAAAATTAGTAAGAAATTTTTTTTTCACAACTACTAACATGACATGTGATTCATGTATAATAAAAGTAACGTTAATAATGAATCCATGTGAAAAAAAAATGTCAAATAACACATTGCAACCTTAACAACATGGGGAAGATATTATCACAGATAGCACCCCTAGCATAGTCTAAAAAAAAAAAAAAAACCGTAAATCTTAACATAAGGATACTAATGAATAGTCCCAAAGGCAACTTCAATCTAAAATCTAGGTCCTGCCCTTCACTGCACACCCCAAACAAAAAATCTACTTTGTTTTCAGGTTGAGCTTACTTGACTAGAGAAGAAATTGCTTGTTGCTTTACGTAAGTAGTATTTGATATTTAGCGTGATGCATGCACGGCATAATTTTATTCTGAAACATTTTGTAGAAATTTTCTTATAATCCATGTATAGTACTCAATTGTGAAGTTAATTATATAACGGACAACAATAAGAACAAGAAAAAAAAAGAGAAAAAGAAACAGAGATAAAATAAAATAAAAATAAATTTATTTAATTGGTATATTATGAATGAAAACGTACTCCTTGAGTGAACAAATCAATCCTTCCATTGGTTAGTGTTACATCAAATAAATAATTATCAGAGTGAAATCTTAATATAATAATAAAACGGAAAAGCAATAATAGAAAATGGAAATAACTAGTTAGATGATAGAACCATTCTTAGAAGAATCCACGGGATCAACAAGTGACACAATCATATTCCATATATAGGACTCTCAATATTTAATGATTTCAACTAGCTAAAGTACATAACTGTTTTATTTTTTAATGAAATTTTTTTGAGGGTAATTAACTAATTATACTCCCCTTCCTTGAAGTTTGAAGAAAATAACACTCCCCCCCTTCTGTTTATATTAGTAAATATTCTAAATTTCTATGAAATTTTCTTTATCAAAGCTTAACCATAATTAGTAAAAACATAACAAAATTTGTTGATAATAATGCAAAGTTTATAAAACACCAAAAATACTTGCAACGGCAAATCTCTCTACAACCCAATGACAAACTAAAAAAGAAAAAGAAAAAGTCATACTAATTTTAAAATACTCTTTATTTAAATATATAAATCAATGGATTTTAATTCTGAAACAACGGATAATTATGGAAACCTACCCTTAAGCAAATGATATGTTAGTACGCAACATTGTTAACATTAATTTAATAGAGTTTGATAAAATGGATGTTAAAAATGGAATTTTTCCCCCTTCAGGTTTAAGGTGAAGTGTCATTTCCCAACACCTTAAAGGATGGAAATGTAATTACCTCTAGTTTTCTTATACATATATTGAGTTACAAAATATTTCATTTGCATCTTGATTTGTTTTTAAAGTATTTTGGTTTCAAATCTACAATATATGATAAGAAAATGGTATAAACAAAAAGAAGAAAAAATCAAACTTTACTATCAAATAAAATGTGGACATTGTGCATGAAATTATGGACATTGTGGTTGTGTTTGGCATTAGCTGAAAAATGCAGTTTTTTTTTTTTTACTAATTAGCTTATTTTTGCTACTATTCATAAGTTTCATTGCATTTTTTGGTATTATTCATGAGTCTTATTGTACTATTTCAACTAACTTTTAGCTTTATCTACAGTATTTTTTGCAAAAAGTTTTCAATTTTAACTAAATAAGCTGTTTCCAAACAGACGCTATGTGTATGGAATGTATATTAATAAGTATGATGAAAGAAGAGTTGTACTTTTACCATTGCTTTTTTATTTTTTTTTTAAAGAAAGACAGAGCCACGAAAATGAGCTATTCTAAATGAACCTTATGTTATATGTCACTTTGTTTCCTTTCAAAATTCTAGATGAAGATGACAAATTAATTTCATGGCAATAAAAATCAAGAGATGTTATTCGCCATGTGCCTTTTCTCTAGCCAATGGCCAACCTATGATTGGCACTCCCTGGCTTAGGTTATCAATCACTAAATTCCACCCAGCAGTGGCTAAGAAATGCTCCAATCTCTTTGTGTGACAGAATTTCAAACTAGGGCACCCAGTTATTCACTAGCAAGCCCCATTTGCTTTTCCTTATCGGTTTTGAAATCCTTCTGGTAACAAGTATGCTCTAAATTCATCATTTATGTCAAAACCAATAGGTGGCCTAATGATCCAAATGAATGGCATTCCACTCTCTTCCAAAGCAATAGCAAGTTCCATGATCATTTGGGAAGCACCAATTGTGTTTTAGAACTGAAACCTCCTGGTGCTAGTTCAGCCATTCTATGCTTTGTTCTACCGAAGACTAAGCTTTTTTTCCAAACTTTTTGGCCAATAATACGTGTATCATAGATTTAGTGGGAGATGAAATCATGGCTTGAGGAACTACAGGACCAATAGCCCAAACTGATAGCTTTATATATTTTCTCAAAACTTCCAATCCTAGAGGTTCAAGTTCTTCTACTGTATTACAAAACCACCCATAAGAACTAAAAGAAAGTGATAAGTGATAACTATGACTAAACAAACCTTAGTGGGATTAATTTAGCCAAGATTAATTGGCTAAAAGGATAACTACAAAATTAACCATAATTGTTTTAATGCCCATATGCTTGATTGTAATTCCATTTCTAAATTAAATCATTGATGTTTAGTGGAAAATATTAAAATGATTATATAATCAATAAATTAATTTGTAAAAATCCTAATGGTCTGATAGAATTAATTTTTTTTATATCTTTTGAAGGGTTTGTGTTTGTAAAAATAAAAATATGTTTATGAGTACAACAATTTTTTTTTATTTATGTTTATGTTTATACTCAAGGAATTCAATCCATGATGGTGAGCATTTGCTTACTCTGTTCCATATGAACATGTACCCTTTTATTCTGAGTAATGGGACATAATTCAAAGAATTAGGAGTCAATGCCGTGTGCCACACTGTAATGTGTGTTATTTATCTCGTTTAGTTTTTACAATGTGTTGATTTTTTATTCCTAGATTGTCATTGTATCATAGGTTTCAAATTACTAGGGTCTAATGCTAATTGTGATACATTTCATTATTTTGCTTTTTTCACCTATGTTGGGTCGTCTACGGTTGGGGAAGGTAAGAAAGACACATTTAATGCTCGTGATTTGGTTATTTTTAATAGGGTAAAATAATAATTTTTCCTTTTAACAGTTTAGACTTTGGAAGAACACTGTGTGTTTTTATGTATTTGGGATTTGCATTCTTCTAACCTTTTTTTTTAATGGATGAATTTTAGTTCAAATCATTTTGAAAAACATTCATATTAAGCCATCAACTAAGGAAGGCTTTTAGTGCTGGAGTACAAATGCATTGTATTTTTTAGGTAGTAGGAGTTTGGTAAATTCTATTACAAATCCTACCATGATGTTCATTCTATTTTGTTGTTGCAAATTTAACTTTTATACCCTATAATTTTGGGGCAGTCCAAATAAAATCCTATAATATCAGAAGTAACAAGTTAAGCCTTAAATTTTTAAAGGTAAAAATACCATTTTGGTCCCTATATTTTGGGGCCATAGTCAATTGGTCCTAATAACTTTTTTAGATTGTTTTTAATTATATAAGAAAGGAGTAGTTGTTGAAGTTGAAACCAAGACAAAGGAGAACATAAATAAAATCAACTCATATGTGGACTTTACTTAGCTCCTAATGGCTCCAGAGGCGGCTTTGGAAGCATCTTGTATGTATATGTGTGTGTGTGTATTAAATAAATAAATTTGTAAAAAGCCTAAATAAGTTCACATATAGATTTTTTATTTGTTTTTATTTTTTATTTTCTAAGGAATATATTTGGAGAAAGAAAAATATGTTTACGAGAACAATAATATTTTTTTGTTTATGTTTATGTTATTGTTGTGTTTATTAAATGCTATCTTTAGGAAAAAGTTTTATTTTTTATTTTTTTATATAAAATTAGAAAGAAGTTCTAGATGTTATATACCTACAGTGCTTTTAGATTTTTGGATAAATTACAAAATTGGTCTCTTTCCTTTACACCATATTCCAAATTGGTGCCTAACCTTTCAATTGAGTTAATTTAGTCCCTAACATTTGCAATGCCAAGTCAATTTAGTCCCCCACGTTATCCTTTTGATGGAAAAAGCTAACGTGTCAAATGAAACAATAAAAAAAAATATTTTTTTTCATATCGTATCAACTACCAACTGTACCGCCACATTAGATTAAAAAAAAAAAAACTAAATTAAAACTAAGACACATGAAATATCACCACCAACCAAACTCATCTCCATCTCCTCTCCGGAAAAAATTGCAAACTAACACCAATTCCTAAACAATTTCGTTAGTTAGAGATGTTTCCAAACTATTTAGAAAACTAACATCTCGAGCTCAAAAAACTCAATTTTTCTCTTAGAACTCGATCCTAAGAGACTCGATTTCTTTGTTTTTCCGCCTATTTGCAATTTTTTCCTATGCTTTGCTTTCCTTCTTCCTTCATTATTTTTTTTCTTTCTCCATCTTTCTGCTCCTACCATCCCACTGCTTTTCTCCTTTCTCAAACATCCAGTGTGTTCTTCTTCTTCCACTCTCCTTTCTCAAACTTCCTAAATCCCAAAAACAAAACCCAAAACAAAAACTGATCCTTCCAAGCCCTAAGAACAAAACCCAATCAAAAACCCCAGAACTGATTGGATCGGATATTTTCCTCCAGCTCTTCTTCTTCTCCAAAACTCCAACATGTTCTTCTCCTTCATTGAAGCAGCGGCAAGCGTCAACACAACTTGGGTTTGTGATTGGGTTTTTGGTTCGACTCTGCTTTCTTAATCTTACTGGGTTTGTCTTTTGTGGAACTCGAGTTTGACCTAAATTTTCATTGAAATCGATTTTTCGATACTCGAGTTACTACAGTGAACTCTTGTCTTACAAACTCGAGATGTTTGTTTCCTAAATAATTTGTAAACGATGCTAACTAACAAAATTGTTTGGAAATTGATGTTATTTTGAAAAAAAAAAATTCCCTCATCTCCCTCATCCTCGAGATCTCTTTTCCAGTGCCACCAAGTCTCTCTCTCCTATCCTTACTAACTTCATATTTGGCTCCCTAGAAATTCAATGAAATTATTGCGGTTGATTTTTATTTTTGTTTTTCTTGAAGAATGATTTGGCTATGGAAGTTGAGACTGCTTTTGAATTTCTCACTCAAACTCCTCCAGGTGGGTATGTATAAACACGTATCAAAAACTCCTCTTTCTCTCTTTTTAAAATTTATTACGTACTAGTAGTATACATGTGCGTTGCGCTTGATAATTTTTTTAGGATGGTCTCACTAAGTATTTTATTAATATTATAATTTTAGTTATTAACCATTGGTTTTTCATTCGTTTTTAAGTTAATAAAAACCTTAAATATACCTTTTTTTTACCTTTACACACACACACACACACACACACACACACACATTTATAGCGAATCTTTACACATACCTTTAAGAAAACTCTATATATTCTACTTTTTTGGATAGGTAAAATTATAGACTACTACTCCATAATGATAGTGGCTAATTAATTTTATATATATTTTCTAGTGATCTCATTTGTAACGCTTCTTACCATTATCATATATTTATTAACTAATGATTTGCATAACAAAGAAGATAAATGAGAGGTAGCCTTGTTCATTAGATTTTCGAAAGTAATAGTGTATGAAAATTTTATATATATATATATATATATATATATTATATAAATAAGGTTAAATGAAATGTCAAAAAATGGATTTTTAAATTTTCTAACTTTATTTCTTATATAATTTCTACTACTATAAGAGAATATCTCTTTTTTAGTTATGATTAATATGGTTTCCATAGTTAGTGATTGATTAGTTTTAAATTTAAATTTAGTACTATGATTGTATTTAATTGTTGATTGTTGATTTAATTTTTTAAGTGAATTTAACGGTTTATGTTACTACACTGTAAAGTTTTTAATGTTCTCCACACGGTAATTTCTATTTTATTTTTTACTTCTCCTTACAACCTTTTTGTTTTCCAATCAACGATTACTAATTGACGTTTGGTTTTTTTTCTTTATCTACTCATTATTACTTTGTATTGGTTTTTTTCTATACCATCTCTCTCTCTCTCTCTCTCTCTCTCTCCATTGGCAACCTATCATTTTCCAAAATTTGATGATGATTCTATGACATTAAATATGCATTATTAGGTTTTTTTTTTTTTTTTAATTTAGTATTTCTAGCTTGATTTGTTTTGTATTTCATTCTTCCTTTGATGCATTGGGTGTGAGAATGAGTGTTTCCCTAGCATTACTCCATTTAATGTGGATAACTTTATTTATTTGATTTAGGCAAAATATTATATTTAAAAATTTTTAAAATAAAAGAGTGAAAATATAAATAATTTAATGATATATATGGGGGATGAGGCTGAATTTAATTGTTAAATAAAATGATATGAGAAAAAAATAAAAATAAAATACATAACAATAAACACTAACTTATCCAAATAATTCTATGTAATATAATAATAGCACATTCTTATATACTATTTTTAATTATTTATAATGCAATATGATAATATTTAACAATCAAAGTCATAAAAATAAAAAAATAAAAACTTAAAACACAAAACTAAATCCCATCAACCAAAATAGAGTTCTAAAGAATACAAAACTTTATCAAGCTAAAATAGAGATGCAAGAAAAATAAAAATAAAAATCCACCAAAAAATTGAGGGAGAAAGAGTGGGAAATAACCACTTTTTTGTGAGAGAAAATTATGTAAAGAATGGAAGAGTGAATGACAAATTGATACTAAGAGGATGATAATAAAAAGAAACAAAATAAAGGAAGATAAAAGGAAAGAGGAAGAGTGATATCAAGGTAGAATGTTTGGGGAGATGAAAAGGTAAAGAGAATGAGAAAGGTTGGAGAAAGTGTAAATATTAAAAAAATGAGTACAATTTGATGAGCATAATTTTCTTTTTATTTGAATTTAAGTAAAAGATTACATTTTTTATTTTTTAAAACAAAAAGAGAGAGAAAATATAAATAATTTAATGATAAGGAGGATGTGGTTGAATTTCAATATTGAGTAAAATAGAAGAGAAGAAAAAAAGAAAAGAAAAATTAAAAGATCTAACAATAAACACTAAATTATCCAAATTATACTATGTAATGGAATACTATTTTATTTTTATCTACTATCTTTAATTTTTTATAATGTAGTCGAATAAAATTTAACAATCAAAGAGAATAATAATAATAATAACAATAATAATAATAATAATAATAACTTAAAATACAACCTAAATTAGAGTTCTTAAAAACACAGAAATTTATCAACCTAAAGTGGAGATGCAATAAAAAATAAAAATCCACCAAAACATTGAGAGAGAGAGAGAGAGAGAGGGAGAGAGAGAGAACCTTTTTGTGAGAGAAAACTATGCAAAAAAAAGTGACAAATTTATAGTAAGAGAGAAGGGATAAGAAGAGACAAATAAATGAAGATGAAGGGAAAGAAGAATAGCAATATTAAAGTAGAGGGTAGTGGGGAGATGAAAAGGTAAGGGAAGAAGAAAGGTTGAAGAAAGTGTAAATATTTAAAAAATAAGTGAATGTAAAAAAAATTATAGAAAAATTGGAAATAAAAAAGAAATATATATATATATATATATAGATGTTAAAACCGACAAAGATGAATATGTAAAATCAATAATCTATTTATATATATATATATATATATATATATATATATAAATAGGAATAAATAATAAATAATAATTATATGGCGAATGACGTGGCGATGAGGTGGCACAACAGGAGCTCAGTAGCAATAAATGCTACGCTGCTTTTAGTAATATATAGATTTCTATTCATTTTCACAATCTCTTTAGATGAGACATTTAGAATCATAACTTCAACCCAAATACCATTCCATTTCATACAAGTTATGTGCTTTGGCAAAGATGGTCTACAATGAATATGCCAAAAGAGATTCGGACATTGCTAATAATGCTAGGATGTTCAATTCTTTGGATCCTAGTTTACATCCTTTGTTTGAGGGGGGTCGGAATAAACAACAAAAATAAAGAACATAAAATTAAACACCAGCCCAAAATTGTCTTCAAAACCACACTACCAAAACAAAAGAAAATACCTTTCATCTCCAATGTTTTCTTGGCTTATCAGGCAATGGAATACTAGATCAAATAAAAAATAAAAAGCCCAGACTAAACCAAAGAAACAAAAAAAAAAAATTTGTCAAAACCCAAAAACCCAATGTCGTTTGCCGTTGGATGGGTGGGTAGCTATTGCCGTTGGCTAGGCATCTCAAGTTCTTCAATTATTTTCCTACACTCCCTCTCTTTGTTTTTGTCTCACAATTGGGACTAGGAATTCAAATCCCAATTCTCAGTCTTAGGTGCATTTTTGTGATTTAGTTGGCTGATTTTTTTTATTATTTTTAATTAAAGAATAAGTGGCAGTCTAGTTGGAAAAAAAAATTAATATTTTAAATATGTCTGTTAGTCATGTAAGCTTTTTCCGTCCATCACTTAATGGCTGGGACTATAATGACACAATCCTAAAAGGTTAGAGACTAAACTGACACATTTAAAACTTTAAAAATTAAATTGAAATATGATGTAAAAGATGGGAACCAACTTTGTAATTTATCTGAGATTTTTTGAAGAGATTAAATTTTGTAAGGATGTGGTGTAAACCCCATGTTTTATCCCTCTAATCTCAACAAGTCACATCATCTTATTACATATTTAAGAATAATCACAACTACATCTAATTAATTCTAATACCCATATATGAATCCAACCAAATTTGGAGTTTACACCCCATCTTTACCAAATTCGGACTCTTTTTTGAATTATATATGGAAAGAATAGTAGTTGTTGAATTTAAAACCTAAACAAGGGAAAACATAAGAGATTAAATTCTGTAAGGATGTGATGTAAAATTCATGTTTTATCCCTCCAATCTCAATATGCCACATCATCTTATCACATATTTAAGAATAAGCACAACCACACCCAATCAATTCTAAGAGAATCTCCAACAGTTTCTCCAAATTTTTATACTGTTTGGAGAGTGAACAGTGACTTTTACCTTTTAGTTACCTACTTTTTCAAATTCACTTTCTAACAGACTCTCTATCTTTTCTTTATTACATTAAAATATTATTTTTTCATTCATTCTTTAATCTTCTCTTATTATTTTTTTAATATTTCTTTGTTCTTCCTTTACTCAATGTTTTTAAAATTTTTTAACAATCATATTTTTCAATGGTTTTTTTTTTTTTTTTTTTTTTAATGATCATAGTTTTTTTTATCAAATCTATGTAATTTGAAATGAATTTATTCATTAAATTTTTAATAAAAAATCATTAATTGTTGCTTAGTTCTTATTTTTTTAGATTATTATTATTATTTACTAACTTATATCTACTCTCTTTAAAAAAAAAAAAAACTATCTAATTTCAAGGACCACATTTTGATTGTCACACTCACACGTTTCTCCCATAAAAAGCAATAAAGGCCACACATTTCATTTGATCAAAAGACAAAACCAGACCATTCATCTTCTACCATTCATAATTCTTTTTTGAATTGCATAAGAACATTAGTTGTTAAATTAAAAAAACCAAAACAAGGAAAATAACATTTAAATTAACTCAAATGGACTTTACTCAGCCTCTAATGGATCTAAAGCTGGCGGCAGAGGTTGGCCAGCAACAAAGTGAAATATTAGGTCTAAACCAACTGAAGGGTGCGCCAAGAACTAAATATAAAATTAAACAAACTTTAAAACATACCGCCTAAAAAGGAAAAAAGAGGGAACCTGTGATGTGCATGGTATTATTATTATTTTTTTGATAACATGTGCATAGTATTATTAATACAACTATTCAGCTGCCCAACAGCTTCTTAATCCACTTTAGCATTTAAAATATTCCAAAATCCCCTTTAAGTGAGGAGAAATGTTATGTCCATAATATTTTCACAACAAATTCTAAGTGACACGTTGTTATTGGTTGTTATTTTTAGAACAAAAAAGTAATTATAGTGGTAGGTTTAAATTTAAACTAATAACAACTAACCATCTATAATTTGTTATGAAAATATGGTGAAAATGTTGCGAACGTAGCATTTCTCTTAAGTTAATCATATATTTCTATATTAAAGAACCATGGAGTTGACCTCAACTCTCCACAAAAGAACAAAATTTCTCTCCAAACTAGTATAAAGAGAAACCCTTCAAATTTATCATATATCTGTATATTGAGTGTAAATTTTGAATATCTAACTGTTGGATTGAATTTTTTTATTATATCCTTCATGCTTGCAAAATTTCTATATATATATATATATATATATTATATATATAACTAAAATCTCTGAAACTCTCACAATTTTTCACATCAGCACAATATTTAAAAAATTAAAATTAAAATTAAAAACTCACTTAATTAAAAACTCTTTTCACTCAAAAACAAAACCAAAACCGGATACTTATCTTAAAAAAAAAAAAAAACAAAACAAAACCTAGCTTAACCTGACTCCTCTCTTTTTTCTTTTCTTTTCTTCTTCTTTTTTTTTTTTTTTTTTTTTTTGGATAAGAGAAACTTTCATTAGACCTGAAAATGAACTACAACAAGGCAAAGAAAGCAGCCCAGTTACAAGCGATCCATGTGGATCAGATTTCTTACTACTGGAGGAGACACACCTCTCCACACCTGGTTAATATCATTGCTTCTAGCTAGCAAAACGGGCAAGCTCATGCGCTACCTTGTTGAAATCCCTTTTCAGGTGCCAGACCTGCCGGCTGCTAAACCCTTCAAGGATACAAAGAATACCATGGACAATATGGCCGAATCCTCCTCTGAAATCCTTGGACGATATGCTTTGAACTACTGAGAGTGAATCATTCAACAACAATTTGATGAAGGTCCATTTCCTTTGCAAGCAGGTTCCCCACCTCAACTGCTAAAGCTTCAGTATCATCCACAGCAAAACTACTTGGGAGTACTCTACAGGGTGCACAACAGCCTCTCCTTGAAAGTCCCTTATAATCACTCCTATACTTGACTGCCTTCCATCATCAGCAGTTGCTCCATCAGCATTTACCTTGAAGGCCCCAGCTTGAGGCTTTTTCCAACTAACCTCACAGGACGAAGGACCCAACAAACAAAACTTCGTAGCTTCTTTATAATTAGAGAGCATACTAACTGCATAATTCCAAACTTGATCAGCCCCCTGACTGACCAACTCAAACACTCTCAAGTTTCTACTATGCCAAATTGCCCAAGCTACCACGACCAACAGCTCCATGTCTTTAGGAGTTCCTGCCTCTAATAGTTTTAAAGCCAAATCAGAGAAATCCAAATTTTCAGCCCCAATAACAATTGGACACTCCTTCCACTGATCCCATATTTCCTTCACAACACCACATTTGAAGAGAGCATGGAAAATAGATTCAACCTCCAAACCACACACGGGGCACATTCCATCCGTGTTCACCCCTCTCTTCCTTAAATTTAACATTGTTGGCAAGGCATTAACACAAGCTTTCCATGTGAAAATTCTTATTTTTGGGGGGATTTTTAACTGCCAAATCTGCTTCCAAAGGGGAGTTCTAGGATCACCATGAGAGCACTCACCACTTTTTGATGAATTTATCACAGTGAGAGCAACGTAATATGCACTTTTCACTGAAAATTCCCCTCTTTTGTTTCCCACCCAAATTATTTTGTCCTCTAGAAGGTTATAGCTCAGCGGGATATTAAGGATTATTTCTACCTTAAAGGGGAGGAATGAAGACTTCAGTGTATCAACCTTCCATCTTCTAATATCCTTATCAATTAAGGCCGAAACCATAGGGAAATCATCAAAAAGCCGAGAGGGAGATATTACCTTATAGGTTGTTGGGGTGGGGAGCCACTTGTCCTCCCAAATATGAATGAGCCTTCCATTGCCTACTCTCTATCGGGTAACCTTCTGGATCACTTCTAGGCCTTTAAAAATACCCCTCCATGTATATGAAGGACTACAGCCCAGCTTTGAATTTAAAACGTCCCCATTTGGGTAGTATCTAGCTTTATAGACTTTGGCACAAAGGGAGTTTGGATTTGAAAAGAGTCTCCATCCTTGCTTAGCAAGCATTGCTAGGTTAAAGGCTTGCAAGTTACGAAATCCCATTCCACTATTTGACTTCGCTTTACACATTTTCTCCCACCTCAACCATGCAATTTTTTACTCTTCTTGTCTTTGCCGCCCCCTCCCCCCCCCCCCCCCTAAGAATTTTCTTATCATTCCTTCAATCTCCTCACACAACACTTTCAGGATTAAGAAGTAACTCATAGTATAGGTGGGAACTGCTTGCACTACGGCCTTTATCAGGATCTCCTTTCCTCCAATGGACAATAATTTTCCCTTCCATCCCACTAATTTCCTCCCAACCTTTTCCTTCACTTCCGCAAACACTTCGGTTTTAGATCTTCCAATAATGGATGGAAGCCCTAGATATTTACTATGCCTAGTGTCTTGCATTAGACCAAGAATGTTCAACATCTCACACCTTTTTTCATGGGTGGTGTTATGACTGAAGAAAATAGAAGACTTCTCAGCATCTACTTTCTGACCAGAGGCAGCTTCATAAAGCTTAAGGATCTCAATGAGTTTATGGAATTCTTGATCAGTAGCTTTGCAAAACATTAAGCTGTCGTCCGCAAAAAATAAATGAGTTACCATAGGGCATCCCCTACAAATAGAGATTCCACTCAACATATGATTCCTTGCTGCATCCTTAATTAAAGATGAGAAACCATCTGCACATAACAGGAACAAGTAAGGAGATAAGGGGTCTCCTTGTCGGAGACCTCTTGTAGGGAAAATACATCCGTGGACCGCTCCATTGATAATCACAGAATAGGAAACAATAGTAATGCACTGCATAATTAGTTGAATCCATTTTTCATAAAAGCCCATTTTTTTCATTACTTTCTCAATAAAACCCCACTCCATGCGATCATAGGCCTTACTCATATCAAGCTTGACCGCCATAAAATTTTCTTTCCCCTCCTTTTTATGTTCTAGATAGTGCATCAATTCAAATGTGACTAATACATTGTCGGTAATGAGCCTCTCCGAGAGAAAAGCACTTTGGTTTTTAGATATAATCTGAGGGAGGATGTTTTTTAGGTGGTTTGTAATTACTTTAGATACCAGCTTATATACTACATTGCTTAAGCTTATCGGCCTAAAATTAGACATTTTGGATGGACTATTAATTTTTGGGATCAAGGTAATGTTCGTCCTATTTATATCAGCAATTGACATATTGGAATTTAACACATTCAGAACCATACATGTAATCATTCCCTACCACATCCCAATATTTTTGAAAAAAGATAGCAGACATACCATCAGGTCCTGGGGCTTTTGTGGGGTGCATTTTTTTCAGAGCTGCCTCCACTTCTTCCCTTGTATATGTTGAAATCAGTCGCTAATTCATCTCATCAGTTACTCTGGTGGGTATCGTATTAGTGACTTCAGAAATTCGACTAGGGTGGGAGGTAGTAAACAGCGTCTCAAAGTAAGAAATAGTTGTTGCTGCAATGCTCTTATTAGTATCACATCAATTCCCATTCTCATCCCAAATGCCACTAATAGTATTTTTCTTTCTCCTCTGCGAAGCCTTTGAATGAAAGAACTTTGTTTTGCGATCCCCTTGACCATACCAAAGAACTCTTGACCTCTGATGCCATAAGATCTACTCGCAATCAAGAAGATCATTAATCTCCCTTCGTAAACTATTTATCTCCTTCCCCATGATTCTGTTTCTATATTGGAGTGTCAAATCATTGAGAGATTTCCTTTTGCTCTGAATTTTCTTGGCACATAACCAAAAACCGACTTATTCCATCTCGCCAAGTCTGCTACACAATTTTGAAGACATGTAGCTATGCCCTCAGGTGTGCCTTGGTGCAAACCTCCCTCCAAAGCATTTTTTATGATTTCCTTACACTCCTCTTTTTTTGTCCACATTTCCTCGAAATGGAACCTACGCTTTTGAAAGGGCTGCACTGCAATGGAGTCGGCAATCAACAGAGCACA
This sequence comes from Quercus ilex subsp. ballota, assembly GCA_032727855.1. Lineage (NCBI taxonomy): Eukaryota > Viridiplantae > Streptophyta > Magnoliopsida > Fagales > Fagaceae > Quercus > Quercus ilex. The sequence goes on from CM064911.1 coordinate 44,553,969, forward strand.
ATGGTCAGAGGTAGAATCTACCAAATGGAGGACTCTTGTTCCATTAAAATAGTTAATCCATTCATTGGTGGCAAGAGCTTGATCTAACCTCAAATATACATGGTTTTCCCTTTCTTGCATGTTACACCACGTGAAATCAGGACCGCTATACTCCAAATCTTTAAAACCACAGGCATTAACCACCTCCCTAAAGCCATCCATTTGCCTTTGGGGTCTTGGAGCGCCCCCCCCCCCCCCCCCCCCCCACCCATCTTTTCCTCTCCTAACAGAATCTCATTGAAGTCACCATAGCACAACCAAGAGAGTTGAAATTTTCTATTTAAAGCATCAACTTCTTCCCATGACTCCTTCCTTCTATATGCCTCTGGATTCCCATAAAAACCTGTAATTCTCCACCTGAAACCCGAATCTTGTTCTATAATAATCACATCAATAAAGCTTCTGGAGTATCCCTTTTCCTTGCTTAATTCCTACTTCCCGAAACCGAAGTTGTCCCATCCGCTCTGATTACTTACTACACACAAATCTGACCTTACATCATGTCTCTCTTTTTCAAAAATTTTCCTTCCTTCGAGGTTGTCTTTTCCGCCCAGGCTACCGCTCCTTTTATTTTCACTTTGAACGGAAACCACCAGTTCCCCCACTGTGGCTTAAGGCTTTGTTCCGGACTCCCCTCCACTCTTTGGTTCGAAACTTCTACTTCCCGAGGCTCTGGATCCTTCATTTGTTCCTTTTGAAGTTCCCCCCTACCCTCATCCACTCTCCATATTGCCGCTCCAATGGTTGCTTCTCAGTCACCATACCACAATGCTTTTCATCATGTCCAATTTTTCCACAAGTGAAACAGAAAGTGGGCAATCTCTTATATTTAAAAGATACCCAACATCTTTCTCCATCCATATTTGTAACATATCTACCCCTTCTTAGTGGTTTCTCAATGGGTAAGTCTACCCTCACTCGCATAAACTTAGCTTGGCCTGCTTGCCATGACCGTTTGTCTACCTCAATGACTCTTCCTATCTTGCCACCAATATCACATCCAACTTCTTCAATCATATGCTCAAATGGTAAGCCCCAAACTTGGACCCAAAATGGTGCATGAGTGAAGACCAAATTGGCTGATGATAAACCCCTCCTCCATCGGCATAAGAGCAGGAGATTATTTTCGAAATTCCAAGGCCCACTTCTCTCCGCCCACTCTAGCTGATACATTGAACTAAATTTGAATTGCAAGATATTATTTCCAACATCAATAATTCTAAGATCAAAACCCATCTTCCATGCCAATCTCAAAGTATTCTTAAGGGCTCATTGATTTTGATGGCGATCTACCAACAATCTCCCAAACAAACTCAGTGCATATTCTTCCAGCAAGTCTGGTGTGCTGTTGGATGAAATGAAAATATCGTCCTCTTCTTCTTTAGTAAGCTGTAGGTTTTTAAGGCTGTCAACGATGGTTTGCTCCATATCATGTGGAAAAACAGAGGTGAGGTAGTGAGCAAAGAAATTAGAAAGATGAGAAGGAAGGACCCTTAGGCTCTGACACTTAAGGGAGAAAAGACTCGCTCCATGACGAGAGAGAAGAAGCTCCTACAGGGGAGAGGGAGAAAATAAATCTTTCGACTCCTCTCTTTCAAACCTTACGCATTCAAATTTCAGATGCTCTCTCTTCCTTTCCTATTCTGCTTTTCCTTCTCCTTCGATAAGTTCAGCCGTTCCCTCTTTATTATTTCAATTTTAATACCCTGTCGTCCCTACCTAATATAATTCATTCTCTTAACTATTCTACAATCAGGAAAAAAAAAAGGCGAGTGAGAGAGAGAGAGAGAGAGAGAGACAAGATGACGAATATGTCAATGGCTTCCCTAAGGTCATTCTCCGCGAGGTTCGTGGTTGCTCCGCTAAGGTACGTTATGATCTTTGTTGTTTTCTCTGTAAATCTTTCACTCTAATTGTTCATTACTGTTAAATCTATCAATGTGTTATGACTCTTCATTTATTCAATGACTCTTCAATGAATTTTCACCTAAATTTTGCAAATTGTGAACCGAAATTTGGTTGATTAATGCAATGGTCCACAATTCACATAGATGAGAAAACTTGGCTAATCTTGAAGCGAAGTTTGATATGAAAAGGGTTTTTTTTTTTTTTTTTTTTTTTTTTTTGTTCTGCAAGAAAACGAAGAGGTTAGGATGTAATTGATGTTATCTTGGTTCTTGGATTATATTTTGACTAATTGAAACCAAAATCCTAAACTTTTATCTTTTAGAACTTTGTTTTATGTGTGTAATGCTGCCAAATTTTTCTTTGTTTTGTATGTGTAACGTTTTTATGTACATACATAGTTTCCTTGCCACCGTCAAATTCAAAGAATCTGCAACTGAAACCAACCTTCTTTGAAGAGCAAAATCCGAACCCCGGGTAAGAATTCGGATTCTCTTTTAATTGAAAACCTACCTACCCTATTATTATTTACTTTTGGTGTTTTGGGTTGCTATGGCTGAATGATTGGCCTTTAGTTTGCCAGCATTAAAAAGGGGTTTCCAAAAAAAATTTAATTGTATTTACTTTAGGGGCTATGGTTTCTTTTGCTTTATATCTTATTGTGGTAGAAGTCGAACACTTTAGTGGGTTTTTAAACTTGGGCTTCTTACTCTAGAGGTGGAAGATTCTTTCTTTAATTTTTGGTTATTGGTTCTGGATTTACATTACTTTGCTATTATTATTATTATTATTATTATTATTTTCATACGTGATGCGTAGAATTGGATCATGGGTGAATTATAATTGAATTCATAGATTGATGGGTTTAGATGTAGAGGGTTTAGATAATTCAAATTATTGGACGCATTGAATTTTTATGTTCCTATTTGTGTTGTGATTTGTTATTTAAAAATATTGTATAGTTTATATCATCAGTTGCCCTTTTTAGTTGGTAGATTTTGGATCAAGCTGAATTGCATGTTGTCATTTCTTTAAAATTCTAGACCTTTGCATAAGAGTCATTGAGACAAAAGATTTTTGAAGATAGGCCAACCCTATCATAGCATCACCCGATGTGCTTTACAATTGTCTGAGTGAAGTCAAAATAAAATAAAAAAATAGCTTGGAAAATTTTTTTATGTCTATTTTATGAAATTCCTCTATTTTCGTTTGGATTATTTATTTATTTATTTATTCATACCAATACAACATGATATTTGTTTTGTTTACTACAAGGATTTTCATAATTATTAGAATATGATGAGTCTGATACCTTGATCTTTTTTTGCTAATTCTTCCCACTTTAGCGGTAATACTGTTCAATATCCCAACCACAGCACCTAGGTTGTCCACCTATTTCAGACCTTTGTACAACCCCTTTCAATTTTCAGTTCAAGCCATTGATATCTACACTACCTGCAAGGTCTCTGTCTTTCTCCATGTATATGTGTATGTGTGTAAAGTTTGTCTTTTTTCTCTATTTATATGTGTAAAGTTTGACTCTTTTATGGCTTTTCAATGGGTGATATTTTCATTTTGGTTGGGATTGCTTAGGTGTTTCAAGTTAGAGTGAGTTTTGTAAAGGATGTGCAAAAGCAAGAGGCATGGTGGGAAAGACAACATGAACTTGCAGCTGAGAATTTTGTGGTAAGAATTTCTTCTAATATTTCTTATTCTTCATCTTCTTCTTTCAATTTTTATTTCTTTAAGTTTTAATTTTGTTTATATAGAACTATTAGTGTTTACATGTATTTTTGTGTGGTTATCTTTAGAATAAATAGATTATGACTTTGGGAATTTACTTTCTGACTTAAGTGAATTATAAATATTGGAGCCTTGAAGCTTATTTCATCATAATTTACCACAAATCAATTGATACTGTATGACCTATTATCTATATATCTTTAAAAGAAAAGGTTTGTAAAAGGATTTTTTTTTTTAATTTTTAATTTTTTTTTGGTCCTATTTGAAGCTTATCAATGAGTATCACTAAGACTTAGTAAGAAAACCACAAATATGATAAACCATAAGTAAATTTACTTTAAAATTTGATTCACAGTTCACACTATTGTTTTCATTACATTTCTATGTGTTATTCTATAGACTCTTACATTTATCATTTTCATTATGTTATGATGTTTAGAAATCATTTATTTTTAGGAGTGACCTTCTTGCATCAATTTGTAGTGGTAGATGATGAATTTTGATAAATGTCAAGTTTTGCTGAAGGAGCTTACAGGTATTGATATAAATTTCATGTAAAATTGTGAGTGGTGTTGATGTATTCACTTAAAAGTGATTGTCTATTCAGTACTATTAGAAATAATTCTTGCTACTGGCTGGGTCATGTAATTAATTGGACGTGGACATTAAAAAAATCCATTTATGAATGAGGAGGAGGAGGAATACATGTTGCATACACACTTTTTTAAGGGTTTAATTCATTCAACTGACTACCTGCTATTGTAGTTTACTTTTAATTCTTTTTTCTTCAATCATTTTATGATGGTTGTTGTTGAAAGGTAGAGATAGGGCTATTTTTGGTTTTTTTTTTTTTTTTTTTTTGGTTATTTGTTGGCCTATAAATTCTACTCAGTTCTTTTATGTGTTTCTATACAGTTTTATAGGCTCTATTCAGTACTGTTAGTTGAAGCAATTGGACTTGCTTGGTGATTTTGTTGAAGGAGCCTACAGGTATTGATATAAATTATTATTATTTAAAATTTTTTATCAATTATTAATATACAATGAATCATTGGATGCTATTAAAAGAGAATTGGATGTCAAATTGTAGAATAAATTTCATGGGTTTGGTTAAGTTGAGGGTGTGGGGTTAAGTTTGAAATATAACAACAAATAGAACCCAACAATAATTAACTGACATTAGGGTGATTAGTATTTGTTTGTCTTCATTGGGATAAGTATTTTTTTTCTCTTTTGAAAATTGAGACTGCTAAGTTTTTTTTATTGAAAGCACTGATTAGCTTAATGCCTAAGATAGTAATCAAAATATAGTGTATGTTGTCTCATTTTAGTGATTTTAAGCATTCTTTGTTAGAAAGGTTGTTTTAGATGGAGGAAAATAAACCTGAGTTTGAAAGAATTCAAAGTGGAAGTCTTTTCCGGATTTGTTATTGGCTTCTCACAAGAGTTTGATAGAATTCCTAAATAGTGTTCATATGGCACGATCTATTTTCCCACATAAATTAGTTCCTAAATCCATACTAGAGCTTTCTACCTCCAGTTCCCTAAACTTTTAAATTCTAAGTTTGGAAAGATTCTCCTCCTTGCTAATTTTTTTAGGTTATTTTTTCAAGTCTTCTGGTATTGAAATTTATAACATAATTAAGCCTTTTAATCTCATCTCTTGAGACTATGTACCAAGATATACTTTTTAGGCAGTTATAAGCCATCATGAATTTATTTATCTTTTGAGACCGTATAAGCCATCATGAATATTATTTCTTTTCAACCATGCTTTGGTAATCCAAAGAAGTAAATAAGTTCATTACACAAGACCTGTATAACATTTTTCCTTTAGGCAATGGTGTGACTTTAAATTTTAAGATATTTCATACTTAATTCCATCTGCCTTGATACTATAAATAAATTACCACTTATCTAAAAATCATAAATTGTTAGAAACTAATAAATTTAATCATTCAATCAAAATTCTTAATTGCTCTTTCTGAAATCCTATTGGAAGGAGGGGGGAGAATATTTCCCAAAGAATGATGGAAAACTAGCAATTTATTCACGTGATTTCAAATCAATATCTAATCTAATACTACACTTTACATGAAACTGTAATTTGTCTTTACACAAATTTTACTATTAATAGAAAATTTTCTGCTACGATTGTTTAAATATGAGCTATGAAAACAAGTTTGAGTAAAAAGTGAAGAAGAGAGTTAATTTTTTTTAATAATTTGATAATTCAAGAAGAGTGTGTTTGAACCTAACAAATATAACTATAATGTTATATAGATTTTGTAGATATTCTTTGTGCTTTCCCATGCATCACACGGGTTAGCAATTAGTTTAAATTCTAAAACAAAGAATTTTAATTTTTAAATGGAGGATAATTTTGGAAACATAGCCTTGAGAAAAGGGTGAGTTAGTATATAACATTTTTAATATTAATTTAACAAAAATTGATCAAACGGATGTAAAAAATGAAGTGTTTTTTCCCTTCAAATTTGGGGTAGAGTGTCATCTCCCCAAACTCAAGGAAATGGAGTAAAATTACCCTTATTTTTAATTATGTATGTTTCAAAATATTTTTTCCCTTCAATTTTGGGGTGGAATGTCATCTCTCCAAACTTCAATTTCGCAGGATTAAAAAAATATTTACTTCAATGCTTTTAGTAAAATTCAAGACTAGTGTATTGCTTGTCTTCGAGTAAAGAGCATTTCATTTCCCCCTTCTAAGAGCATGCAACATAATAGAATTTCAGACTACAAGTTTCTGCCTATATATATATATATATATATATATGAGAGAGTCTCCATAATATATTAATGACTAAAATACTCAATGTGAACGACTAGTGCTTCACTTGAAGATCTGGAGCTGATAAAGGCTCTTGCCTCTTGCAGGTACTCATCGAACAAAATTTAGGTGGCAGTATGAGAATAGTCCAACACCTTGAGAGCAGTAGCCTGAATATCTTGCTTGACCTTGAAGACAGTGGATCAGTAATCGTTCTCTTGTCAAAATTCCTATCTGGGGCAACCCCTGCTGTATCTTGGTGGATTAGTCTTGGCAACATCAACAACTATCATCCAGCCATTAATAATCTGCAAGAACCAGGAACAAAATAGAGAGATTATCCTCTCTTACTCCGAGTGTTATATTTGTTTTATCTACAATTATGAACCAAAGCTTAAGGAAAACAAACCTGCGCTTGAACATTAAGCACAAGAAAAATACAAGGAAGATTCTTAATGGAAGAAAACTTAACTTGCCATTCATCTCTTTGAGTGCTGCACTAGCAGCTTCCTCTGTAGTGTACTCTATAAATGCATAACCTTTGGACCTCTTGGAAATTTTGTCCATTATAATTTTAACTGTTGAGGAAGCAGTGCATCAGCACTGGTATACCCTTACTAATGAAACATGTCATTTATGAGCATGGAAATGCAAACATACCTTCAACAAGCTCACCAAAGCCTTCAAATGCAGCACGTAAGGTTTTCTCAGATGTGTAAAATGACAGCCCTGTTTTTAAATCAAGATTGCAAATCACTGTCATTTGTGAATAAAAAAAGAGGGAGAAATAAAGTTGCTGGACTGGAGAACTTTTGGATTTCAGAATGGAAATTACAAGGAATACTTTATGATCTCATAAGAGGAAACCATGGCATGGTCCAGGGAATCTCCAAAGACTAAATAGAACCAAATGTTAATCAGGTAAAACTCAAAAAAGCATAATTAGACAACCATTATAGTAAAACAAGCATGCACATTTCATAAATAAGAATCTTGAATTATTTCATAAAAGTGGTCTTCGAAAATATGAAATTTACAAGCAAAGAATTCAAACTCAGAGTCTTGCAACATACCTGTAATGAATAGTTTCTTTGTTTTTATAGGGGTTGTTTGACTTGCTTCCGAAGGATCTGGCAGATCTGTGGAACTCTGTAGATTGCTCTGTAGATTATTACCTGAAAATACAGCTTGTTTACTCTACAATGGAAAGAATTGTTGCAATGGTAAACTAAAGATATAATCTGAATGACATTGAAATGATTCATTGGGAATTGGCCTCTTATTAAGAACAAATCAAGATTAATAATTTCAACAGTTTATTCTAACCCCATATAACAACAATAGTAATCCAGTTATTAAATCATCATTTGCATATTTTCCACTGAGAAAACATTTAAGAGTAAGCCTTATCCAAAAAAAAAAAAAAAATTTGAAGAGTAAGACTTATAAAAAAAAAAAACTTGTAGAGTAATGACATATTCCACTTCACATTAGAAGATTTTCTCTCCATAATAATAAAACATGCTTAAGCTAACTAACAGAAGCATGATGAAAACATAAATAAACAAGTACTCTAGCACTTGGTAAACATGGCATCAATCAGTTGCTCTATTGAGGAAGGTTTCAGAATTTACTCTAATAGTTAACGGATAATGTCTATTCTGCAAGCAGTCAAGTTCTATCAAATACTCGACCAATCCTCTAACCAGCTGTTTACACTAGGTGATAACATGTCATTAAAATCCTAAACTGAAAAAGTTAATGGTTTCTATAGGACTAGGTCCTTAACAAAAAATATAACCTAATGTGCTTGGTATGTTCACCTCACTGGTGAATGTATTAGAACAGGTGAAAACACTGTGATATGAGCCAGGCAGCAACCAATGTCACAAGGTTGGTTGCAATTTTTGCATGTTTGGTACTGAAATAGATTAGATAGATTAAATTTATTTTACCAAAATTTTCTGTGGTTTTATCAAATAATAATGAAGAGTAGTTCCCTGGACTTGGAAGATAAAGTAGAAAATAGGTTGGTTATCAATCTATTAGTCTTTTCAATGAGGTAGGAGAGGTGTTGGCTATTTATGTAGGTTTTGTATTCGATAAAGGAATCTCAGAATAATTCTGACTCAAATGTCTCCCCACCCCCTCCCTCTTAATTTAGGAGGCTGGCCAGCCTCAAAGTAGATTGTTTTGCCTACTGTTCTTATAGCACTTGATAGAACCAGAGTCCATCACAATGTATGAGGTTTTTTTTAGAAATTCCAAAATGTTCAAAATTTGTAAAAATGATGTTTGACAGGTTATACTATAAAATTTCTTAATCATGTAATGAAAAATATTATATTAAATGGGACTGCTTAGAGTGTAATATCACCTAAATACCTACCCTCAAGCATTGTCCACCGATAAAGATCAGTATATTATCACAAAGCACAAAATACAGGCTTTCAATAAATTATATATTTTTGCTTTTGTTGGGGTGGCTGATGCCAGTCACTCCCTCATACAGACCTTAACTAGCACCAAATATGCCTCGCATTAACCATTGAAGATTTCTGTCTCACACAACCAAATCATCTTAACAGTCTCACTTACATCATCTGATCATCATTAACCAAGTTGGACTAGCCAGTAACCCATCTTGGCTAAGGCATGTTTCAGAGCAATTGGATTAAGAATTAAAAAAAAAATCTATTTTTAATTATTATGCTATTTAAAGAGAGTGTTAGAATTATGGCTAGGTGATTAAATTCACAATTTCCTAATAGCTTAAGCTTTTAGGAGAATCGGTAATTTAACAAAGAGGTTGGGCCTTAGTGCGATAGCAAGTGCCTTCCATCCAAAGTGACAAGTTGCATATTTGAGTCTAGGAATCAGGCATTCCAAAATAAAATTGGGTGTAAGGCACTAAGGTTGCCTACCAATTACCTATCCTAGACCCCACAAAAGTAGGAGTTTTGTGCACTAGATACAACAATTTTATTATGTTATTGTAATATCTTCACCAATTCCAGCATTGCATACCTCCTCCTCATTTGCTTGAGTAACCAGCAGCAGAGTTTCTTAAAACTTCATGGTCGTACCCAGTGCACAAAGCTCCCACTTTTGCAGAGGCTAGGAGAGGCTGCACAAAGCTCCCACTGTCGCGTAGTCTAGGAGAGGTCATGGTAGGTAGGCAGCCTTACCCCCTTTTTCTTAAAACTTCATGCATGTTGTAAAATATATGCCAAAACCACCTTTTATACATGAACTTCAATTTAAAGATGAGCCTTAATCAATACACAAGAACCAGACCTGAAGCCATTTTCTGACATAAACTAGTTGTTATCAAAGTTAATAGCGAGTATTAGAGAAATGCACCACCAAATATGTCACTATAACGTTAAACATCATTTTTTGGGGTCTATGGAATATAATTTCTTTTCCCATGGCTTTCCAAAATAATTTTCCAAGAACAAGGAGTAAGCAATTTACTTTCCTCAGTAGCATTTGAATCTTCTAACCCATTTAAAGTTATCACCTGCACCTAAACTCCAACCAGTTGGATGAATTGCATTTAAGAATATAATAAGTTGGACCCTACCTTTCTCAATCTCACCCCTCACATAGATACATTGGGAATCTCTCTTTCTCAATGCATCTCATTCTTTCCTCCTTGCTCAAGACTTCTAGCAACTTTGCATGACAGTTTTTGTGACGAGATTGGCTATACTTACCTCTTTCTTACCCCAGCATCAGATACCTTCCTAATCTGCTCATTTTGTAAACCTTCTGCAAGCCATATGGTTAAAGTTTCATGGGTATTCTTCTCATGGCTATAGTTAATACTTCATATATTGTACAATTCTACTAACTACTACATGTCTCAGTATAAGTGACATAATACTTCCCTTTGGATGACCAATTCCATCAGCAACATTCTCATTGAGCTTGACAATAAAATATGATCAGGAATTACTTCCTTGAGCTTTCCCTTGTGCTAAAGCTCACTTAGCAACCTTCGCAGTCAGTATGAAACTCTGTCCACTTTTATAAGTCATTAATTGACGTTGTGTGCTTTCTGTTGCAAAGGCATGCTCTGCCACAAACTCTAGAATCACAACTGCTATACACTACAAAGTGTTCCCAAGCCCAATGCATGATTCTAACCAAGGAAAAGACTCATCTCTGCCACAAAGAGTTGCAGCCACTATAAAGCCTATTTTTCTACTCAATACAAAGTCTTCCACTTTCAAGGAAAAGACACATGGCTGCTACTGGACTATACAACTTTCCTTTAGCTGCTTCAAAGACTGGCTATCTACAATGACATAGAATTTACCCCTCCACTAAAATCCATCTCAAATTAATAAAACATCTAAAGTTAATTGCTTTATTTACATAACTAAATTACTTGAGAGATCATCTCATACAGTGAAATCACATAAACATTTTGGTTGATTAAGGATTAGAATCCCTAAAACATGAATTTGTTATGACACTGACACAAATATACTAGCATAAGTTACATGGTGCTGCTGCTATATACTTTCTTGACACAGAGGCCTTTCAAATAGAAATTATTAAAAGAAGAAAAGAAAAGAAAGAAACAGTCAAAGTTAATAATTTGCAATATATCTCTGAGATCAAGATATCACTGAATACAATGCTTGAAGAGAAGCAAAGTTGCAAGGTAGAAAAGATGTGGAGCATGTTATATCCGATCAAACATTAAAAAAACACACAAAGATATTATCTGAAAAACGTACAAACCTCCATAATTCTTATTCTCTGACTCAAAATTCTTATCTAGCTGAACAGATAATACACCTGGTACACCTACACCATATGGAAGCATTTGTCTTCAAGCTGCAAAATACATATCACAACCGTGGCAAAGAGAAACCAAATGCAAATACTAACCAGCTAGTTCCCGTGCACATTCATCATCAAGTTCACAACAGAACCCAAAGTTGGACTGCCAAGAAACATGATAAATACACATTTGTGCGTCTTTCTCACTACAAAAAGTATTATTCCACTTTCAGGGTGAAGAGAAACAAAGCAATCAAAGGAAGAATATTGCATTGATGCACTGTTAGAGACGTTACAATAAAATGGAACAGAAGCATAATAACAAGCTCAAATCTTATTTACTTACTTCCCCAAAACCTTGGTCAGTATTTGAGCATAATAATCAACCATTTGAGCCTTTGTAACAACTCCAATCCCCGGCTTGTCCATTCGAACAAGCCAGTTTTTGGTACTCCCCACAGGAAACAACAGATTACTTCCAATTTGTGAGCTTGACAGATAACTGGATTGAATACTTGAAAAACTATAATCCTTTTTCACAGAACTATAATCTGGGTCAGGCCTAACTGATAAAACGCCGGGTAATCCTAAAACATATTCATTACACATCAATATTAATGAAACTATGAAAGTGCCTCTCACAATTTTAGTTTCTCCACAAACATGAAAGCAACAGTATGGTACAGAATTGAAGTACATCAGATGACTCAGACTTTTTCTGCTATAGAAACTTACCGGCAAGTTCACGGGAGGTTTCTTCATCAATGTCACAGCAAAAGCCGAAGTGGGTATCCCAAGAAGCATCATATATACACATCTGAGCATCCTTCTCACTGTTATTCAAAAAATCACAACCAAAGCAGGATTTCAGACCAAAAGCTAAGAAACATTTGCAACATGACAAGAAAAGAATATTTTGAAACATACCCACCTGCCTAAAACTCTTTCCAATGTCTTAACGTAGTATCCAATAACTTGTGGTTTGGAATTGACCCCTTGTGGAGGTGCCTCCATGAGCAAACTATAAGCTCTCTCAAAGTCTCAGCTATTGAAATCTGCTATCAGTTTATCTCATCTGTTTGTGTTGTGTTTCTGATATTTTTTGGGCGCTTAGAAATTAGAATAGCGTCCGTGAAAGACTGAAAGGGCAAACGGGTTACGGGCGGGTTGGTGTTTGGGTCGATATAATCGGGTTCATACAATTTTTTTATTTTTTTATTTTTTTGGGTTTTTGATTTTCTAATTTTGGAAAAATTTTAAACGAAAATCAGAATCAAACTAATTTTAACTTAATTGAGATTTGAGCATACTAAGCATGATATTTGAATGTTAAATTTGAAAACCATAGCCATTTCATGACATTATAACTCAAATTTCTACCTATTATTTTTTCTTTTCTTTTTTTGTTGTTGTTGATAATTTTGATAATTAAGAGGAAGAAGATTTAAACTTTGGATGTTTTAGTTGAAAACACATGAAGGTATCAATTGGAAATACAACTACAAGATTCTTGCAAAATTTCTTCATACATAAGTGATAAGTCTTGATCTTGGGAGTATTTAAGATTATACAAACATTTTTCTTGCAACGATTTATACTCTGAACTATATATTTTTCACTTATAATTTGGAGGTAGTTTTGAATCAAATCATGTATATTAAAAAGTTTTAATTTAAACTATGTATTTTCTAAATCTTTTCAAATTTGTCTCTAACAAGTTACTGCTAATTAAGAAGTAACAAATTCACATAAACTGTAATTAAAACTTACTTGACATTAAAATCCTTTGATAATTTCTTGTGAATTTGGTATTGTATTTTCACACTAAAATTACTTTAAAACAACATAAAAATTCTAATAGACAAAATACAATTTAATAGAAGTGCTATTATTTTGTGAATTAGTTTGTGCTAACATTTCACTTGATATTTACATGACAGACTTTGAATGGACAAATTTGATTAAATGTTAAATTTTGAGTTTTTAATTGAAACTTTTTAAAATCTAGGATTTAATTATATATATATATATATATATATTTATTTATTTATTTGTATCTATGAATGTGTTTTTAGGGATGCCAAATATGACATCACTGCCTATAAAAGCTATTACAAAAATCTTGGGAAATACAACAATGAACTATATCACTTAGAGGTGAAACTTCAATGTCATCCTTTGCAGCTCAAGGGTGCATAAAATTTAAGATACCTTCCTAAGGTATAAACACATTGGAAGCTTGTTTGCTCTAATACAATTACAACATTGCTCTATACAAGCGACGCCAAATATTTATATCAGCTTGGGACAAACAATCAACTCTCACTTAGCAATGGTGATTCAATGTCATCCTTTGAATTATTGCTTGAAGGTGCCCCAGGTTCAAGCAGGCAAGCAAAACATAAAGAAATCATCTGAGGAGATTAAGATTCTAAGTTAGTGTCTATATTCGCTTATTTTGCTGAAACTGAAAATTTTTTGCTAAAAGTACTGTAAATAAAAGTCAAAGTTAGCTAAAATAGTATACTGAGATTCATAAATAGTACCAAAAAGTGTAATGGAACTCATGAATAGTAATAAAAATAAGTTGAATAGTAAAATAAGTTGGCAAAAATAATTTTTGCCAAACGCATATTTAGTTAAGAGAGAGAGAGTTTGGGGGGGGGGGGGGGAGGGGATGTGCTTACCATGCATACAGATGCGCATACAATACTAAAACCTTTGCAGTTGAAAGGAGCACTGCTAGATAAGAACCATGCTGAAACAACGATTTAACTTGTTAGCAATACATATGAATTGATTCTAACATTCAACTAAACAAAAGATGAGTTAGTCCACTCACAAGTCAATGGGCTCATTACAAGTGGTGATAACAAACTTGATAATGATTCCACACCAGCCACAAATCCTTGTGCTTTTCCCTGCACAAACAATTGAGCATGCATGTCAATGGAGTGACTACAGTTCAAGTGCTTTGTAATTTATGTAGCTCAAGAAGTAACTCAACACATAACAAGTTATTTTGATACAGGAGAACTCCATATCTACTTTTATTTCTTTTTCGTTTGGCGCACTCCTGAAATTCTCTATCAGTCAAGTGAATGCAACAATTTCATTCGATAACCATAGATAAAAAATTGAAAGAGAAAAATAATTGGACCAATTTGCCAAGAAAGCCACCACTTTAAATTCAAAACTCACTACTATGTCATGCTGATCTGATTCGTACTAAACACATGTTGATAAATCTACTTGATTTTTCCCAACTGAGTTCAAAGTTCAATCTAAAGAAGTAGAAAACATCCAGGTCTAGATGAGTAGTGTGACATATGAGATGATAGCATTAGCTTTTCTCAAACAATGTTATCTAATTAAGCAACCTCACTCTACGTATAACAACACCGAGAATACAGAAACCGGGTCTTTCTTTATATTGGCAGTAAGAGTAGAAGTTTTTTTTTTTTTTTTTTTTGGTGGAAATCATAATTTTCTAGAAATAATATCAAGAACTATGGAATGCAGGACTGTAGGTAATGGGATCATAGATATTTTCCAAACCTGATCGTTTGAGCTCGATGCTCTTGAAATAATGGCATAAGTCTCCATGTAATTTGACAGGAAAAATTGAAAGGCCATTAGAATTTAAAGGTGAACTGAATAACCACATTGAATATTATTTTATGAAAGAATTGATGATTCCAGTACTTACAGCAGGTCTTACAAGGACAGCTACCACTTTAAATGTGGCACCCATGAATGGTACCTGCATTGTAGCAATGTTACATTGTTACTGACTGAGAAATGTATCCACAGTTGAAAATAATAAAAAGAACTTCGAAAATTTTAGTTTTTATTTTCACAAAGTCTTGATTAACACATGATTGATTTTATAACTCCAAAAGGAGGAATAGAAACTATAAAATTCAAAATAGCCTAAAGAAAAATCAAATAAAGCAAAGATACTGCTCAAGTGTTTCTGTGTCAGAAACTTTTCCTTCAGAATAGAGTTAAATAAAACATTCATCAAGTGTGTACATACCCATGGCGCCCATGCAAGGCCATTGAATAATGCCTGCACAGCAAAAAGAACCATTAGTTTTCTTTTCTTTTGTAATTTGTGCCGGGGCTATTAAAAGTAAAAATTATAAGCGACTTACATAAGCTATTGATGCAAGTATTCCTATGCACAATATCACCTTCTCTCCAACCAATGGATTTATTAGTGGAAGCACCAACATCTGGAAGCAAACCACAAATCGAACATATTATAGGAAGAGAATTTCTTGAGGATTTTAAATTTTTCATAAAGGAAAACAACATCCTTAACATGAACATCATACGGATTATTTTGGACAAGAGGGAAAACAATAAAATTGAATAACAACCCTAAGAATTGTTTCATTTTTATAACCACGATGCCTTAGCATTTTTTTCTATCCAGAAGACAAATTAACAACCATTACAACACCAACTGGAAGAATTCTTATTTTGATAACTTCAAAGCAACCAAGCAGAGGATTTAGAGAAAAACTCTGGCATATGCCAAGCAGATAACAAAATAACATGCTAGCAGATATTGATATGCTACCTTGACTGATGGCTAAAGAATAATTCACATCTTCAGTATAATGGAATATCAATCTCTTAAGTAAATAAAAGGAAACTTTTGCTCTATAATACAATTCACCTGTGAAATAATTGAACCGAATCCCACGAGCATCAGAATTTCTGAGAACTCATTTTTGTCAAAACCAAAAATTGCCTTCAGATAGTACTGCATAGGTAGTAGCATAACCATCAAGTCATTGAATCAAAAAGAAAACATTGTTTCATGAACTATCATTACTCAA
Source organism: Quercus ilex subsp. ballota (assembly GCA_032727855.1). Lineage (NCBI taxonomy): Eukaryota > Viridiplantae > Streptophyta > Magnoliopsida > Fagales > Fagaceae > Quercus > Quercus ilex. The sequence goes on from CM064911.1 coordinate 44,570,091, forward strand.
CATCATGGATTGGTTAAATTGCAATTATCTTATGAGCAGATAAATCTAGCACTATCTTATCCTAAACTATTGATTAATAAGAAAGCCATTGGCTTTGCAGTCCCTAGCAAGTCTGTAGCATAAAACCTTTTCTTTTTCTGCACGGGTTTCAGCGCAAAAGTTCTCAAATTACTTTGGTGGGTTCAGGACATATGCTTGTGACAACTGTTAAGCAACCAAGTCATGACTCCTCTGATTCAAACTCCCTTGAATAAAGTTCTCTGGTGTCTCCTGCTTCATGTCTTAAGTCTCTACCAATTTCGCTTTCTCCTAGTCCTTCCACATTCTATTTCTATAAGTTCTATGAAATATTTCCTTTAAAACTGGACATCTTTAGCTTTATATTATAATCAAAATTATTTTTATCTATTTTTGGAGTCAGCACATTGCAAACAAATCCTACTCCTACAAGTTACATTTACAGGGCATTTTCCCTTTCTCCCTTTTCTTTGATTTTTCCACCCCAAATCACACAATGTGCCAATTCCTGATTTATAATAACAATCGGGTTTTGGCCAAATTTAGATTGGTGGCAACAATAAGCCTCACAAAAGCTTTTTGTTGCATACAAGTTTTTTTTCAAAAGAATTGCTTTAAAGATTCTGACTGAAACTACTCTGGAATGGCTGAATGAATATGTCGTTTGTCAAAAAGTTAATAATAATAATAATAATAATAATAATTACATATAGTTTTGAAATATCTGATGTTGTATGATGGTACCCAAGAGGAAATTGCAGCATGCAACCATCTATTTGCTTGTTAAAATGACAAACTAATAGGAAACATACCATTAAGACAAAGTTGATGCCAGACTTTCCCAACTCAAAGAAGAAAGAAACCAGAGATATGCCCCTTAATGTCGGACTATAAAAGAAAAACGAAGCGCTTTTAGCCAGACAAAGAAAATTTATAATGTTTTGCAGCTAAAAAGGTTTGGTTGCAAAGACTGCCTAAGAGATTTTAGATATGGTATTTACGTAATGCAAGATGAGAATATTTTAAGCTGTCTCGATCATAGACAAAATAACCTGCTCATAACTATTGTAGCAGCATCTTTCATTGATTTGTATCGTTTCTGGATAATTTTAATTGGCGTAGTCAAGCAAGATGAATCATGGTCCCTCTTTGGAGCCAGCTTAACCGTCTCAACCAGAAAGAGTTGCATATAAACTGGACAAAAGATCAAGAGTGCTATTGAAACCTGAAACAAAAGGCTGAAATGGTAAAATGATTTGACTAGAGGAAAATTTGACAGAATTAAGGCCGTGTGGCTAATGCTGAATTTGAAGCAGCAACATACAGGAAAAATGTACTTTTCTGGGAGAAAAAGTGCCAGAAGATTTCCCAAGACATGCGAAGCAGCACAAAGGCCTGTTATCCAACTAAAAGTTGCTGCCCTCTTATTCTCTTCAACAACATCCGCCTGCAAAAGATGGGAAAATGAGACCCCTAATATTCCCTATTCATGATTATCGATCACTGAGGAGTAACTCTTACCGAATAAGCAATAGCAATGCAGAAAATACTCCCTTGACTTAGAATAAAAGATATTATACGAAGCACATAGTAAGCATATACAAATCCTGTAGACTGATTCCAGGCAAGTATAGCTGAAATAAGAATACAGAAAAATCAAATTTGTAAATTCACTTGATGATCTTGACAATATCGTTAATGTACTGCTAATAGCATCGTACAGAGAAAGCATTAATGTCATTCACAATTTTGAAAGGTAATCATGTATAGTTTTTTTTTTTTTTTTTTTTTTTTGAGAATAGGTAATCATGTATAGTTGTAATTGAAATTTCCCTTTTTTTTTTCTGTTACATTTATTCTTTCAACGTGTATGGTCGAACTATAATTACATTTAACTCTTCTTTGTCTCTCATCTTTCATACATCATGTAG